>JBCNJP010006309.1:0-35811 GCA_039602395.1 Deinandra increscens subsp. villosa
GTCACATAAGACACCTCTATGATGTCTAGTTATCAAAAAGTGAAATTTATTATTTACTTACAGAGTTAGTGACCATTCAATGACGGTCTAATGGATTCCAATACCTATAAAATCTGGTTTATTGTAGGGAATAAATGAAATACGGATTAATATCGACTAAAAACGTTCATTCTAAGGTTGTTCACCTCGTTGTGTTCTTGATTCGTACTCGAAATTCATTGTTTTCATTGTGATTGAATAGACGATCCTTTGCTCACACACTTTCAAGTGGTATCAGAGCATTTGGCTCATTCTACTGATCATTTCTTTGCTGTTTTTCTAGTTTCTAATCCGTTAGGTGTCGGTTTTTCATAAATCGATTTGTTTTTGTTTCCATTTGATCATTTCAGTCGAGTTTTTAGTCTCAATTTCGATCCTAATTCAGTCCTTTCAATTGTAATCGATCTACTGTTGAAAATCCCACTAAAAACGTTCAAAACACAAAAATCCGATCCAAAATGGTTTAGTTTGTTGATTTCGTTTGATCAGATCCACTTCGCAGATATAACTGCCAAGAAGTGTGACTTCGTAACTCAGACCACGAAGTTCCAGTTCGTTTATGAGTTTGTGGTCCAGTTCGTTTCCGACTTTGTTACTCAGTTTGCTGCTCACGAAGTGTGACTTTCGTTATTGAGTTCGTTATTCACTTTGTTACTCAATTCGTTGTCTACTTTGTAACTCAATTAGTATTTCAAATAGCAAATTAGTTCGTGGACCACTTCGTAACTCAGTTCGTTATCGTGTTTGACTCAGTTCGTCACTGTATTTGACTCAGTTCGTTATTCTCTTAGTAACTCAGTTCGTTGACAGGTTTTAAACAAATTCAAATATGGTTGATTATCAAGCATTTTCTGCAATGCAAACTTTGATTCAAACCACGATGCATAGTTTCCTGACTTATGATAATGAAATTGGAACGAGTCTGAAAGTTCCCAAATTACTCAAGTTCGAAGATTATCATAGTTGGGTAAAATGTTTCGAAGAGTATGTTGGAACGAATGATGTTGATATTTGATTATCATATACTGAACAATATGAGTATCTGACAAATGGTAATGGAAAACCAATTTTACAAAGAAGTTTATCATCTGATCAAAAGAAGGCATATCAAGCTGAACAAAAGGCTTTTGGAACTTTGACAATGGCATTACCTAAGGAATTATTACATCATTTTTCTGTATATGATACTGCAAAAGAATTATGGGATGCGTTACAGATAAGATGTGAGGGTAATGATCAGTATAAGAAAAGTCGACAGAAGGTCTTAAAGAAAGAATTTGAAAATTTTACGCATTATCAAAATGAAACCATTCCAAATCTAATTACAAGATTTTCACATCTGATGAATGAGATGGTATTGGTAAATATCAAAAAGGGTGAAGCTGATTTGAAAGAAAGATTGTTGGAGGCATTACCCGAAAAATTGGAGAACTATGTCGGAAAAAATGATAATTCTGGTTATTCTTCTGGTTGTACTGTTTAAATTCCAAATTCATCATCAAACAATGCATTGTCTGTAAAAACAACTGAGGATTATATGGCATTGGTGTCTGTATTGGTATCTTCATACTTTAGTGTTATTATTGGAGCATTTACTAATGCAGCATTAACTGAAGAGGATTATGATGAGATCTATTATGATCATTTGAAAGAAATGGATTTGAATTGGCAGTATGCTACGCTTGTCAGGAGAACAAAGAAAATTTTCAATAGAACCGGGAAGAAATGGTTGAATCAAGATGGCAAGATTGGGTTAGACAAATCAAAAGTGAAATGCTTTAAATGTTCACTATTTGGACATTTTGCCGTGAATGTCATTTATCACGAAGTTTATACTACTTGGCTTTACCCTTCTGCGTACGTTAAACCTTTATCCGTGAACCTTGCTTCTGGATAGTCCCTCATTTGTTTAGTAAGTGATACGTATTTATGAATGCTACTTATTCTCTTTCCATATTGGCATGTCATACTTATCTGTACGGGACTAATCCTAGTCCACAGCTTCATCTAATGCTTTGCATCTCTTAAATGTAAATGCTATGGCTGCAAATTCCTTTTTCACTAGGCCTAATCGGTAATGTTTGTACCGATGCCTGAGTTAATCCATTCATTACTTTCTCCCATGCCTGCTACTGATTAGGATTCCAAAAGGATTTGACATCCTCTTAGTCAACCTAATGAAATTACGAATTTTGGAAAGTCTTAGCGACTTTTGACGTATTTTCGTTTGAAGGAACCTACTAGGGTAATTCTTACGTTGAGCATATGAACTTCCTTTTTGCCAATCTGTACGTTTCTTACATATAGCCTCCTTCTGATCTTTAGCATTTTCTTCCAATGCCTCAAGCATTCTTTTCCGCTTTTTGAGAACTTTAGTACGTCGTTTGTCTGCATGCTTAGTCGCCAAACTTCTGGGTTGTAGGGGCGTCCGTTATTCCAGTCAATATTACTAAGGACTCATAATGATCCTTTTTGCTTCCGAAAAGCCATCCTCTTATAGCCTCATTCTTACTCCTTCAGCTGACGCTAATCCGATCTCAGATTGATCTTTTGGGGAATCGTCTTGCTCCTTATAGCTAGTTGAATGGGTTGCTGATCCTTGGTGAAGGATGTCTGCTTCTTACTGACAGCTTCCTTATCTTCTTGCAGCCTACGCATAATCTTGGTTTCCGTCTTTCTTCTTGAAAAATGCTGGAGCATCCTAAGGCGAGGTACCTAATCTAAAGAAACTTTGTTGCTTCTAATGAGGATAATTGGTACGGTGCTTCCACTTCTGGCGTTGCTTCTAGTATTGCTTCGGGTGTTGAGTTGATTTTGGAACTTCATTACTTCATTAGACGAGCTGTTTTCTGGATACTTCGTTCGGAAATTGACGCGTTACTGGTACGTTCTTCGGCTTCTTACTTTCACCTCCGAGTCAATAGCATACATTAAGTATGACTTACCTCTTGACCCATGAATTTCCACGTCTTGATTACATAAGTAATCTTTACTGCTGAGCCGTCGTGATCCTTGCATACGGAGTTGAGCGTTCCTCCGGTTACAGATGATTTGCGCGTAGCATCCCGCGAGTTAATTCATTCGTATTTCAACGTTTTCGAAATTACCTAAGGTCATTTGGGAATAACCTAACAGGAATTTGCTACGTAATCGTAACATTTCTCCCTAAGGCCATTTTAGTCTAAAAGGGTTTCCCTTGTTCTAAACGCAAGCAATTATATAACCTACGTAATATAATTTTGGAGTCTTGATAACACATAAGCGGTGAATTATCAATGTACGTATACCTGAAACTACACCGGATGTAAAATCAGGTTCTATGCAATACTAAGAGTACTGACTCCATTCTCCAGAGCTTCGAGTGCTCTATCGGCTTCACTCCTCTTTTTATCTTCAACAGTTCCTGAGCTTTCTTCCTTGGACAGGTTGCTCCGTTTTGTCCCAAATTCCCGTATTCGAAACATTTCTTCAGCTCCGCACACATGCAGAAGAAGTGATTGTTCTGACCATAGTCGTAACAATGGTTTGATCTCCACGTGCAATCTTTATGATGACGTTTCTCGCACATCTGACCTATCGACTTTCTTTCTCTAGAAGCTCCCTTAGCCTTCTTGTGTCGTCTGCCGTTATTGTCTTCAAGACCTTCTTCAACCTCGGACCGCTTCCATTTTCCATTTATCGAGAATCTATTTCTACTAGAGGTTTCTTCGGAGCAAGCTCCATTCGTGGCAGCTTCATTGGACATTCTTCTTGTTAAAGCCTCCGGAAGTTGATTAGCAATTGATAGGAACGTAACCTTCAATACCTCTACCACTATTTCTAATATGGCGGGTTTCATTTCTTCGCTGAAGGTACTTGTCTTTACACTTTTACTTGACATTGAATTTAGTATCGGATGTTCCATCCGTATTCCTATGATCTCTATTCATATTCTGATCCTATGATCAAAGTAACCTGACACTTCAGAACTCATGTGACGTGAAGTCTCCAAATTTTGAATTCATGATAATTACATAAGTGCAAGCGCTATACAATTATATAATTATGATGCGTTCAAAACCCAGTTACTCTTATCGCAATCATTCTTAATGTCCACACCTTTCCTTTCATTCCTTTACCGGTAATTCTAAAAACCCGGTCCTTTAAAACTACCTTTCTCTAGATATTTTTTTACAAGTTATTGACCACGTATCTCACTGTCAATTAACCTACCCCGCACTCGGCCACATAACAGTTAAAACTTGAGATATGTTTATTTGGGTAATACCAAATTGCAGTAGCTAATTGCAATCGGGTATTCTCCGCACTTACATACCCTAAGTCTTACCTCCTATGTTCCTTGTGCAACTTCTTTCCTATGGGCATAACTATCCTGACTGGCATTTATATTCCCTATCTTACCTTACTTGTCTACCAAGAGTCCTAGTTTAAGTCTAGATACCGCGCTAGTATCTAAATCTCTCAAACCAAGGCTCTGATACCAACTTGTGACGCCCACTCCCAGTCTTGGCTCCAGGAGGGGTCACGTGGCGGATTTACTCATGAACACATGGTACAACAGAGATAACTAAGCAGCGGAAATTAAAAACTTTTTATTTATTTATTTGCCAAGTACAACAGTAAGGAAGATAACAACATAATCTAATAACTAGATCTTATCTATTACTATGCCAGTCTACTACCGAGTCTTTCTTGATAGCTTGCCCATCTAATCTGCCCTTGCTAGAGCCCTTCCCTTGCTACTTTAAACATCACCGATACCTGACATACATGCTTTTAAAGGTCAGCTTACGCTGGTGAGTTCTAAGTATTTAAAACTTTTACCTTTCCTTGAAAGGTTACCTTAAACATTTGGGCCTAACGACCCCTTCTTTATAAATGTTTTAACAGGCATAAAACATAACAGGATTATACCAAAACATTTAAACATTCAATATTAAAAATCATTTAATACTCTAAAACATACCTCAAACATTTGGGCCTAACGGCCCCTTCTTTATAAACATTTAACAGGTATAAAGCATAACATGATTATACTGAAACGTTTAACTCGTCAGTATTAAAAATCATTTAATACTCTAAAACATACCTCAAACATTTGGGCCTAACGGCCCCTTCTTTATAAACATTTAACAGGTATAAAGCATAACATGATTATACCGAAACGTTTAACTCGTCAGTATTAAAAATCATTTAATACTCTAAAACATACCTCAAACATTTGGGCCTAACGGCCCCTTCTTTATAAACATTTAACAGGTATAAAGCATAACATGATTATACCGAAACGTTTAAACATTCAGTATTAAAAATCATTTAATACTCTAAAACATACCTCAAACATTTGGGCCTAACGGCCCTTTCTTTATAAACATTTGACAGGTATAAAGCATAACAGGATTATACCAAAACGTTTAACTCATCAGTATTAAAAATCATTTAATACTCTAAAATACCTAGGGTCTCCGGGACTCATCCTCTGTGCAAATAATCATTACGTATAATAAAGTCATACGAAACATTATAAGCAAAACCTCTTTTTACTAAGCATTGTCTATCCTCTGGGACTACTTTAGCCCCTTTCGGTTGGCCGTCGCCTCCCGACCTCTTGAGTAACCGTCGTTACTCCAGTGGCTTCATTTCCACTGCTTGGATTGTACAACCCCCCTCTTACCAGACAATCTGTGCTTAGATTAAAACTTCTTTAAAATAACCCCAAGGGTCATTTCCTTTATCCTCAAAAACTCATTTTCCTCTTTTTAAACTTTACTTTAAAAGTTTAACTTCTTTATTACCCGTTCATTATAACCTTCCCGAAAAGAGTAATAATAGGTAATAATAACTTTAAAACAGTTATAAGTATTATAACTTTTTCACGTATGTGTATTAACACAAAACAAGTAAAGGCATCTCAAATACTTTTCAAGTAAACAGTTGAATATATATATCATTGCATGTATATCAGGCCCGAAAATATTAAAACATTTAAAACACTTAAAAGTGGGCTCATAGAACTCACCTTATTCTCTTAGGTAGTATTTTCGGACAGAACCTCCGTTATCTCTTCCGATTAAACCTAGTTGCGTATTGTATGGCGTTAACGCAAGGTTTTATATAATAAACACTTCCTATGTTTATTTTAATAATTCATTATCTTAATAATATTAAATTATTAAGTTCATTCCTTTTATAGGTCAAAATGACCAAAATGCCCTTGGAGGCATATTACCTTCTTTTTATTAATAATTATGAGGACGCGCATTCCTATAAGTAGACACTCACTCCGGGATCGCCCAGTGTTGGGATGCCATTGCCCAGATGAGATGGCGACACCCCCGCTATTGCCAGAAACCCCAGTGTACAGGTGTCTACCCTTCCGGTCCGCGCGAACCTCTAATATCCGATTAACTCGGTATTTTAAATACTTGATTACATAACCAATTTACTTTCATATATTCTTATATTATATGAAAATATGTTAGCATACCAAAATTCAAGCCCCCATACCCTTCGGATTATTTTATAATAAATAATCATATTTAGAAACCCTAATTTCATGAATTTCTCGTTTCATTATCAAAACTCATTTTTAATTCAAACCAACTTAGGGTATTATCCATTATGACATTTTACAATATCCTTTAAAAGCTCAAAGCTTAATTCAAAACCGTTGACTCAATTTGGGCAGAACAACGTTACGAAAACCCTAATTTTGACCTGTTAACAAAACCTTTACCAAACCTTTTCCAATTATGAAATAAACTTAGGGCTTTCTTAAAACACATTAATTTATGATTACCTACAAAAATTCAGACCCTAATTCCCACCCGATCACCCGATTTTGGCAAAACAAGCTCAAGAACCCTAATTTTTATACATTTTTAGAAATCATACTTAGAGGCAATATTATCAAAAACTGAGATAGGTTATTTTAGATCATACCATATAAAGATTGACTGCAGAAATTCGGCTCTTGATTCCTCGTGGTTTGGTCGAATTCGACTGATGAAGGTTTCGGTTCTTCTTAGGGTTTTTAGGAGATAAATTTGTGAATTGGTGAGTTTTAAATCCGAATCTGAGGCTCTATTTATATGTTTATGGTGCGTCCTAGACCCTTGACACGTCCCTAAGTGACTAACCATCGAATTCTGCCACGAATCGAGCTAATCTTGCTCTGCAAGTTCTTAAACGTGGCCATTTTCGAGCCAAAACAAAGCTGCTGCTGCTGTCCCTTCCTCGCGTATCGCGTACAAAGTAGGGTGGGGCTGCGCGATACGCGAGCCACCACAGTTTCGACCAGATTTGTTTATTTTTCATTTTTAACCCTTGTACTTCTATTTTATGCACTTTAGCCCCCCGAACTTTTATTCTTTTATCATTTTATGTACCAAAACATTATGGGACATATTTCTCATATTTTTACGGCTCGGGATACATTCGATAACGTATATATACACATACGTATATACTTATATATTTTTACTTATATTCCATTAACTTGCGTTTTAGCCCCTCATACTTTTGTATACTTATCATTTCATGTTCCAAAACACCTTAGGATATATTTTTAATATTCTCTAAGCCTCGGGTTCATATAAATACATATAAATACGTACAATACTCGTATACGTTATGTAATGATACGTTCTTATTTATTTTTCACATGCTTAACTATTCTAACATGTATTCCTCCGTATATATTCATCAAATGAATATTTTTCATGCATTTAAGTCATTCGAATATATATATATATATGTATATACTTACACATATTTCGAATATAATGAAATCGCGTAAAGGTATTTTCCTCCGGTTATCAGTTATGCCTATCATATCATCTTCTAAACACGTATTTCATTATGACATCACGTGTTTCAATTATCATGGATATAAAACACGTATATATTTCATTTTATAAACCAATACGTGTATTGTTTATATAACACTACCTTTTATCAATTCAATACCCGTTAATGGGTAAACATGCATTTTTCATACGGTTCATCATGTCTAGCTATCTAACATATAGATCACATGCATTTATCATATCAATCATATACATCACGTGTCTCTATAACATAAGCACGTATAACATTTTGCAAAATCATTACCCTTTACCCATCTATTAACCCATAACCCATATCAATATACGTTTTAGCTACTTAACACGTATAGCTTACACATATACTTCAAGTTATGAAATTTTGGGGTGTTACATACCGCAAGTTTAATGAGCTAAAAATGGAGTTTTATGAAGAATTGGAAGCTGCTGGTACAGGGAGCGGGAATCAAGAGGAACGAGTGAAGAAGTTAGAAGAAAATTAAGAAAAGTTCCTGAAATGAAGACCTGGGCGGTACGCCCAGGGTTGCAGAGATTAGGGCGGTACGCCCTGAAAGATAGAGAAGCAGCCGGCAGATTAAATCCGGGCGATACGCCCAGAGTGAAGAACTTTGGGGCGGTACGCCCCAAATCGGTCGACAGAATTTTTAGATTAGGGTTTAGTATTTAAACTTGTTCTTTAAGTTTTTGTCAATTATGCATTGTTTTAGACGACCAGAGGCTTAGGGTTTGCGAATTCCACCATTGTTTTGGAGATTTTGAAGCATTCTAATCATTCGGTACGTTATTTTAATGCAATCTTTCACTAAAATCATGTTTGTTTCATTAGCCATGTCCGGCTAATCCACCACTAACCGCTTTTGGTGATTGGTTGGTGGATTCGTTCTATGATTAACCTATTTCTTAACTAGTTATTCCGGAATACTTGCTACCGTTGAATACCTACATGCGGAATTGTTAAAATTAACTAGTAATTTAGGGTTTTAGTGGTCCACTGTTTATTGATCTAGCACTTTCTTGCGGCAGGACTAATCAGCCCATTAGGAAACTAGGTTATTAGGTCAAGGAAGCAATTGGGGGGCATGTCTATGTGTCACGGTTAAGGAATTAGGTTTTTCTAGATCGGTAGCCAACCAGGATCCAGAAGTGGTTAGATTTGTCTCATTTGATAGTTCAAGTAATTTTCTAGGTTAAAGTTAGTAACTTTGTTATTTAAATCATCCCAACAAACCAAAACAGCTAAGTGGCAACCTTAGATAATTTTAGGTTAATCAGTAATTTTAGTTAATTTAGTTCATCAATTAATCAATTTCCACATATTCCCTAGGTTCGATAACCCTAACTTACCACTACTACAAATCAATTAGGTTGGGGATTTGAAACGGCCTGACAAACCGTTATCACCATCATTGACCTGTGTATCACTGGCAGGCTGAAAAGGATGACTGGAGTCACTGTGACCTCCCCTTCGTCACTGGGATTTCCACTTGAAAATCAAAAAAAAGTTTAAACAGTCAACAAACTCAGCACTGGAAGGATTAGACAAAGAAGTTTTAATTCCACTTTTAAAAGGAAACACAAATTCATAAAACCGAACATCCCTAGAAAAAAAAATTACCTCCCTTCCTAAACTCCACAATTTATAGACTTTTTTCTCATTTGAATAACCAATAAAAACACATTTTTCAGCTTGACTGCTAAACTTTTTTAAAATTATGTAAAACTGTTGCAAAACAAAGATAGCTAAAAATTCTCAAGTGGTATAGGAAAGATCTAAGGTTAAACATCATTTAAAAAAAAGGACTTGTCATTAAGAACGAAGGAAAGGAGCCTGTTAACAAGATAGGTGGTAGTTAATACACATTCAAGCCAGAATTTCAAAGATAAACCAGATTGAAACAACAAGGTTCTAGCAACATTCAGCAGATGCCTATGCTTCCGCTTAACAATGCGATTTTGTTGAAGGGTATGCACACAAGAAGTCTGATGCACAACTTCATTTTTTGTTACAAATTATGTAGAGCGTTGTTTACAAACTCTATGCCATTATCACTTCTAAATGTTTTGATATTTTTTTCAAATTGAGTTTTAACCAGATTACAAAAATGTTCTATGATTCATTACCTTCGATTGATTGAACCTCGTAATTGGAATGATTGAAAAGCACTCTAGAATCTCCAATATTCATCTCTTAGCTTCCTGGGAATGATAAAGATCGAAACCCTAAGTTTTGGGTTAAGTATATCCTCAAAATCCCGTCCAAAATGTAAAAGAAAACGGAGTTGATTTTAATCGTGACACGGCAAACGCCAGGGTTGCGTATGCTACGCTACCTCCAAGATCAGACACCCTTTTCTATTGTGAGCACTCCATTAAATGACATTATTTTTCAACAAGGCGTAGTAGATGTGATTACTTTTGCTCTTTTTCTCTCTTTGGTCCTTTAACCTCTTCGATTCTTGCTTTAACTCGTATTTTGCACCAATCCCCCACGTTCACCTGCAGAACATACAATAACTCAAAGTAACTGTGTTTCGATGTGAAAACAAACTAAAATCATGCGTTTAATAGTGAAAATAACATGAAATCTATATACGCATCAATCCTCAAGAAATTAAATCAGCGACCACCATCAAATCTTAATGACCCCAACCTTTAAAAAAAATTAAATTTTAAAGATTAATATGTTCAAGTATAAACATATTGTGAATTAATTAGTTATCCTTCTTATTTGTAATGCGAATATTGTAAAACTAAAACTAATTAAATTAATACCCAATATACATTATCCATTTATCCGGATTTATAGAGCCCAATAATCTTTATCCAATTCCTAACTTACCCATAGCCCATTATTCTTAACCCAATGTAATACCCAATATACATTATCCATTTATCCGGATTTATAAAGCCCAATAATCTTTATCCAATTCCTAACTACCCATAGCCCATTATTCTTAACCCAATGCCAATTTTTAATTGCTTACTTTTATCAATTATAATTCTCAATCCCCTCCCACCCCTGACAGCAGTAATAAAATATTGAAAGATGAAAAGCCGTATCCCCTGTCATTCAATTACAGACTAAAACGGATTACTGATTAGCCATTAGGATTTAGGTAATTATGCATTGAGAGTTTAGGATTATTTAGTTATTTGTTAATTGTTAGATACTTGCATTGTATGCTTTAGGATCTGGATGAAACTTACTGCATTATAATTTTATATATTTCGGTATTATGAAACGATTTTACAAATTAAAAGAGGATCTTCATCCTTAAGACTTCTACATGTGACCTGATCTGAACCAATCTAATTTTTTTTTTTACAAAGATTTTTAACCCACATAAAAAGAATTGAGTTCACCACAGTTTGCAGTTAAGATCACTCACCCCGACCATTAATTGAAGATGCTAATCACACATTATTCTAAGTAAGCTCAAAAATTAAAAATCAATATGGCATGCATCACTTGTTTGCGGTTAAGATAACCCACAAACAAAGAGTTATATTTCTATAATGCTATGTAAAAAAGATAGAATTAAAAGGTTGCACAACAACCACAATGCTTAACTAAACTATTGAGTTTACGACTTAAAAGCTATGTTATATCACTGTATCTATTACATCATTAAATTGTGTGATAAATTCGTTACGATTGAAAATAATAAAAAAATAAAGTAAATTATATTTTATATGACTGTACTTTTTACATCATCAATTTACTTCCTAAACTCGTTAAGATTGGATAAAAAAACAAAAAAAATAATAAATACAAAAAAGAAACTAAATACAAAAAATAATAGTAATAACAAACACAAGAAAAAAAAACACATAATAACAAAAGTAAGAAGTTATATTTTGTATATACAGTGTAATAGGGTTTTTTATTTTACGTACGCCCTAAAAAAACTCGCCGCAAGTCACATGTGTAATTTACGTTCTACTTAAATACATGCAGCCTACGTAAGTGGTAACCGTAGCCACATATTAATCGTCAAACAGTAGAATATTCCAAAATGTTTATATAATAATATGATATATTTTCTGTTGTCTTGTGTGAAAATACAGAAGAGTTTTTTTGAAATAGTCTTTTTCTAAGTTTGAATAAGCACACAATAGCCAGTGGCGAAGCTTGGCCTAAAAAGTCATCCGGGCCGAAACTTAGGGTCAAAAATTTTTTAGGTTGTCGCTAGGTTTTATGTTCGGGTCGGATATTCGGGTCGGATATTCGGGTCGGATATTAGGTTCAAGTCGGGTCAAACAACAAAAAATTTAAAAAACTAATTGCAATAATTCATTAAACTAACCATTGTTTAACAACTAACAAAAAAAAAACAAAGTAAACAATGCGAAAGTGCGAGAGAAATGAAGATTACCTGGAAGCATGATCACAAGTCAGCCCGACGATCTTTGAGATTTTTGAATTCATCTATTATGCAATCCGGATCATACAGTTCAGCAAGTTCTTTTTCTACGTAGATCAAAAGGCTATTCATACATTGGCTTTCTTAAAGCCGGGTCTCTTTCTATACGGTTTGGAAAATCCTCATTAGTTTCTAGTTGTGGATCCTCTTGTTGAATTTCATGTCGTTCTTGTTCTTCAACTTGAGCTTGTGGCTCACTTGTCGTAGCTTTTTGACGTTTATTATTTTGATTTTCAACTTGAGCTTCATCTTTTCTTTTGAAAAATGAATCAATGGTTTTCGACTTTCCCATTACTCCTAAAAAAATAAAATCATTATGTCCATAATTTATCCAACTAGTTGTAACAATCTTAAATTAACATCCTAAATAACAATCTAAACCATAATTTAATCACAATCCAAAAATCCCCAAATTTTGAACATAAACCCTAACTTAAACACAATCAAAATTTCTCCAAATTGATGAACCTCATGAGTACAAAACGTAATTTGAACATAATCTAGGTTAAAATTGAATTGAAAACATAAAGAAATTTAACTAATTGAAGTGTTTAAGAAATTTACCTAATGGATGATTGAGGAGAACACACACAACAAGATGGAAGAATGAAGCAATTAGGTGAGTTCCTTGTCCCTCCGCGGTCTGCCGGCCGGATATCTTATTTCCGGCGAGTTCGCCGGCGATTTGGCTCTTGGCGGCAGTAGCAAGAAGTGAAGCAGAAGAGAAGAGTGGCGCAGCAAGCAGGTAGGCAGGAGACTTTTTTTTCTTTCTTTCTATGTCTCTCGTACTCGCCGGCATTAACAAGACATAAACCCTTTTTTTTTCATTTTTTTTATATTTACAATTCTAACCCTAAACTATTAAACTATATACATTTTAATTCATATCTTTTATATAATTTAGATTTCAAATAAATAACGATTCGTTTCTAAGTTTTTAACTATGAAAACTTTATAAAATAATTTTTTTTTTAAATTAGAGATGTATAGGGCCGAACTATATATATAATTTTTTTTTTAAATCGCACGGGCCAGACTATATATATAAAAAAAATTGAACTGCACGGACATAATACCCTACTTCTGAGCGGAAAAATGGCCCGGGCCGCGGCCCCGGTGGGCCCAAGAAGAGCTGTGCCCCTGACAATAGCCATTGTATTTGTATATACAATCATGAACCTCACCTATGGTTTTGTGCCCAATTCACAAATTCAACCAAAAAGTACTCTTATATATTATATATCGATAAAACCTATCAAATGAATTCCATATCAGCCGGCGGAGGTATTAACTTTCAATCGGTAGGTAGCGAGTTCCATTCTTTGTTGTTCCATTTTTTTTAACCAAATCGCCATAGCACTTCCTTCTAGAAGCTAGGTCAAACCACAAAATGTCGCCATACGCAAAGCCCACTTGCACCTTGGAGATGAGGTCCATCACAAACCAGTTCTTTGTTTTGAATGATGAATATAAATTACTTCATTTATATTTAATTAATTGCTGTTAATAACTATATTAATTTATAATTTTATGTTACTACCACAAATATTATATTTGTTATCAGAAAAATTCTTTGCTTTCTCTTAAAGCTTTCATTACCAGTAAACTTAGATTAAATTTGTCAATCTTAATTATTTCTTACAAAATAATTTCGTCACTATTTATTTTTGTGTATGGAAAGTTTTATTTCAAACTACATTTATTTGTTAGTTCCAAAAAAAATTGAGACATTATATAACCGAGTTAGATACTATTGCTCATTGTAATCCAAAATGATGATTGTTTCTTTTATCTTTGTATATATTTGTACCATCATCTTCATTTATTTAAATGTCTCAGAAAACGCTCCTTACAATTCATCGAATTTCATAGCTCTCTGTATAATATTAAGTTTGTTATCTTTTTTGTTCCATACTCCTACACACAACTTGCAAACCTACACACATATTACTTTCTCCGTGTATTATAAAAATGGGTTGTACAAGATTGTGCTAAATTATTGCAATTGAACCATCCTTACCACAAAAAAATTTACGTTTCTCTTTCCCTCTGTCTTTTGGTAGCTCAAAGTCTAAACGGTTTAAAACCCTTTTGATCCGTTTAACAACCAAATATTGCGACTTACCTCCTACATTTACAACCAATATCTTCCTATCACATTGATAACGGTTGTCGTGACCGTTACAAATCCCCAACTTAATAAAGATTTGTAGTAGTGGAAGTCGGGGTATCGAACCAAGGGAATTGGTGGTCACTTGTTAATTGACTAAATTACGACTAAATTATCTTAAATTACTTAAACCTAAATTGCAAGAAAATTAGAAATTTGCCTCTTAGCTGTAAAAGTGGATTGATTGATTTAACACTAAATTACTGAAACTAAATTACGCTAGCAAATGTTGACTTTAACTTATATGAACTAAAGGTAACCACTTTAAGATCCGGTTTCGTGAATTACCGATTTCGCACTTCGAGAATCTAACCTAGAAACCACATAGACATGGCTGTGCTAGAATTCATTCAACCTAACCAACCGACTATTATGAACGTACTTAGTATAGTCCTAGAGCTATGCAATTAAGGTAGTCCGGGAGCGGGGGGTACGAACACGACAATCAATCAGAAAAATCAAACAACTAAACACTGAATTAATGATTGTCACAAGTCAAGAATTCATCCAATGTCAAAAACCCTAGTTTGAAATCAGCAAAACACTAACCTTCACTTAAAGTGATTACAAGAAAATTAGCCGGACATGGCAAAAATCAGAAACACGGAAATCATTGAAAACGTCATCGAAAAACTTGTCAAATGCTTGGAAATCTTCACCGAAGGCCTGGAAATCTCCTGGAATTCGTAACCAGTCGTTCAAAGTCGTCCAAGAGAGCAGAAGATCGAATGAATGGCCTTACATTGGCTTAAATAGCCAAACCCTAATTTTTGGCCGACATAGCACCCATATCGTGGTGCGACAAGCTCTCCTCCGTATGCTCGCGACACGATCTCGCCAAAATAGTCGGGGCCTTCAACATCAACACGCGTCGTGTCGCGAGGAGCAAGCCTCATCCCTCGCGACACGATCTGACTTCAAATCCAGAATTCTTCTAAACTTCAACACTTTAATCCAACCAAATTCGTCACATAAACGTACAAACCTGAAATCAACAAAACTATACCAAGTGATGCGTTCCCGACTGAATATAAACTATAAAAACAGGAAATTAAGAATGATAACACACTACAAATCACTAACACATCACACATTACCGCGGCAACGCGCGGATGATCTCTAGTTATTAATGTTAGTCAAGTCTAGAATATAATAGGGGTTTCTTAAGGACACCTTCTATTTTTTTCTATTAGAGTATTAAGATATTAGAAAGATATTAAATTAGGGTTTATTATTGAGTTCACGGGCCTCTTTAGGTATTTAGGGTTTCTATGTTTTCCTATATATATTAGTCACTTGCTCCATCTCTAGGTGTTTTCCCCTCTTAGCAAAGAAGTAACTCTAAGCATATTCAATTCACCACATGTTCACTTTTTATTTACCTAAATATTTAAAATATGTATTTGCAGGTTCTAAGAATGTTTTTGATCAATAAGGTGGGATACATGGATATTTGTTACAAGTTATAAGTGAAGAAAGAGATAAGGATTAATTAGATCATAGGAAAATAAAATAAGGATAATGTATAATTTCTGTACTATGTTTGATCATTCCTATATGTATAATTTCATTAATTAAACCATTATAATTCAGGTATAAGGACTGATGGAGAACTGATACTCAAAAACAAAAGTATGAGTAACTATTCAAAATAAGCGACATAAACAACGGCTTGATGGTTACTAGCTTCGTCTTTATGTCTAACCAGACCTGCTCAAATATCAGGTATGTCAATTTTTTTCATTTAGGATCATGGTATTGTAATTACGCCCATTTACTTTTGAATTAGTTAAGTTGGGCTATATTTTTTATTAACTCTGATAAGGTTAACTTGGTAAAATAATGGTTACGTTGCACACACCAAAATAATATAGATGTTTTAGGTACCTATTTGAAGCACTTCAATTATCTTATTTGCAAACTTAAGAGCGTTGTAAGAGCATTTTTTTTACTGATACATGTTTTTGGATTCTATTTGCAGGTGTGAAATACATGACATATATTATAATATTAATATATAGCCTAGGTTTTTATAAAACTCAGGACAAGTTTTGATTTTTGTTTTTACAAACTGTGATTTAACTTTCTTTTGTGCTATTTTGTTTTAGGCTATCCGTAGTGGTTTGAGAGTTGGGTGGGGGATTATGCGACATGTGGCGGATGACGTGGAAATGGGGGGTTATGAGGTAAGAGGTGTAGTGGGGGGTTATGAGGATGGGGGTTATGAAGATGGGAGAACCAATAGAAAAAAGCAACAAAAAAAAGAAAAAATAAACTAGAGAGGGGGGAGGCGTTATGTAGGTAATGTCGTGCACAAATTTGGCTAATATAACTCCTAAGTGGGTGGTGCTGGGGCGCCATAGGGGGGTTATGTTAGCAATTGGGGTGCCCATGACGCCCCACTACGGATGGTCTTATATAGTGGTCAATTTAATTTGCATTTCTTGCACATGTTCACAAAAAGTTTCAACCGCAGCAACACGCGGGTCTTTTGCTCGTAATAACAAAAATAAGAAGTTATATTTTGTATATACAGTTAGAGATTTTAATTTTAAGTACGCCCTAAAATAAAACTCGCCGCAAGTCAAATGTGTAATTTACGTTCTACTTAAATACATGCAACGTACGTAACTGGTAACCTTAGCCACATATTACATTCGTCAAACAGTAGAATATTCCAAAAAAGTTTATAAAATAATGTTTTTGTGTTGGCTTGTGTAAAAATACAGAAGAGTTTTCTTGAAGTAGTCTTTTTCCAAGTTTGAATAAGCACACAATAGCCATTATCGCTAGTCAAGTCCCGAATATAATAATAATAAAATATCAATTTATTAACACTTTTTGACCAAAACAAGTCCCTTATTTCGTCATTCAACCAAACCTTTTTATATATTTATGTAATTTCGAAACTAAGGAAGTCTTATTATATATACACATCAAAAACGCAGCTTCTCCTTGGTTCTTAACCAATTTTGAGAACAAAAATCATTCCAAATGACCACAAAAACTCCCACTTTATATTCACCAAGAAAACCTGAGCCACCACACATTAAGGGCATGTTTATGTTCTCCTACCAACCATCCTGGCTCGTTCCGGTGCAGCCGTCACCGGAACCTCAACAAGGTTCCTAGCAGGCGTGGTTCATGGGAGTTAGCCGTGGTTGCAAAATCCAACTCAATGAAGGCGTTTCTCCGATTGATGATAAGGCCATCAAACCGTGATTTTCGAAGGAGGATGAATTTTCAGCGGAAGCCTAGCCGGTTTTGCTTGTTGAATGGCAATGGAAAGCGATTCGCAGTAGTTGCTTGATCATATTCATATATGATAGTATTATATATACATTCCGTTAGTTGAGAAGTTGTTTATTTGTTATTTTTCTCACTTTTTAATTAATTGAACCATGGTATATAGAGTTGGAAAAGTTTTGTAATGTTTATGATCATATACTAGTTTAGATCCCGGCGCGCTTGAAATAAAAGTAATTATATACATGTGTATGTATATATAGACGTCTATTTTTTTTAGGTGGACAACTTGATGGTAAATACTAAATTGTTGTGGGTGTAAATCCTATGTAGTATATTTGTGGTAGCAACCCTTAATTTAACTGGGCCAAAACTTGGACTAACTAAAAGCCTCAACACTTGTCTCCTACTTGGAGGCTGACTTCTTTAAAACTGAGTTTCACTGTCTTTAGCATTTCTATACATCTTGTAATCTTCCACTATCATAATTGTAGTGATTTTCTTATCAGTTAACATATAGGTATGTTGAAGCTACCTCGAGCTTCAACTCACTAGTAATGGCACTGATTACCCATGACTCATTCACTGTCTCTGTCTACTACCACTGTGACGAGATTGTCACTATAATGGCATATGAGATATTCTAAGAACACACATTTTCCATCATAAGAAAGTAATCCACTAGAGAGGATTTACAGCAGAACACTAGTTCTTCTAACCCACTATCGAGTTGGAACTATAATTGGAACACGACTTGTGCTCCCACTGTCATGAAATCCTCCAACTGATTTGCATGAACCTTTGCTTGCTCCATTAGCTTGAATCTTCACATTGGCTATTGGATTCTCACTTGCAAAAGTCACCTTCTTCTGCCCATGAGATTTTGTGAACCAAATTTTGTCTCTAGTCAGAACTGGTGCAACTCCCTTTGACGATACCCTAACCATATACAACGAACATTTCTTCTTGCCACGAGCCACCATGAGGTTCCCCTTTACCACCTTCCACTGCCCACCACTGAACTTAACATCATGATCCTGATCGTCCAACTGCCTGATTGAGATTAGCCTTCTATATAAGCATCGAATAATCCTCACATCTCTCAAAGTCCATGTGGATCCAACTGAAGTAACCACGACAATGTCATTCATTCCCGTTACATCAAGAACTTCATCATTCACCAGTCCTACTTTATCAACCTTCAAAGTACCTTACTTTTCATATTTTTCATCGTGTCCATGGTATGCATGGCATGGTACAATGCACCAGAATCCATCACCCAAGAATCGATCGTGCTCTCTACATTGCAGATCAAAGCATCATCTTCTGTAGTCTTTACAAGAATAGCTTCCTTTTTACCATTCAGACACTATTTTTTGAAGTGACATACATGTTTACAACCCCAACATGTAAATTCTTTCCAGTGCTTGACAGGCTGCTGCCTCTGCCCTAGGTGCCCTTTCTTTTACTTCTTTTTCATTGGCCTTCAATATTCAACAATGAGTTCGAGGAATCCCATGAACTTCTGCGTCTGATAACTTTATCTAAAATTTAAGTTTGGAATTCTTTCAAAAGTAAACTTGGTAGCTCCAAATGAGCTACTAATTGTCATCATGGTCCTGGACCAACTGTCAGGCAAAGAATATTAAAGCAGCAACGCATGGAGTTCATCATCAAATAAATCACAATTGATCCTAACCGACTTATGATTGAATTAAACTCATTGAAGTGAACCACAACTGAGGTCTGTCCTTCATCCCAGTGTTCACCAATTGTCTAATCAAGAACACATTGTTCAATGTTGAGGGTTTCTCGTTCATATTCGACAAGCCTTCATTAACATGTGCGTAGTCATCTCATTCACGACGTTGAAAGCAACACTTTTCGCCAATAAGCACCCCAGCACTTCCATGGCTTTTCTGTCTAAAATTGTCCAATCCGCATGAATCGTTTTCTCTAATTTCTTATCCACTAACGTTTGGTATAAGTTCTTATAAAGGGCGTTCTCGATTTGCATCTTCCAAAACTCAAAATCATGCCTATAGAACTTTTCGATCCTCAACTTCCCATCTTCTACCATGTTAGACTTAACAAACAGCAATGGAACACGACTCTGAAAGAACTTTCACACCTAAAAGTTGTAATCTCGGAGATTTCGGCCATGGAATTTCAACCTCAGAAAATACGTCCTAAGTGCAATGTTTACAAACTTTTTCACCTGAAAATTTCAACCTTTGAACCCTGGAGATTTTGACCCAAAACCCTAAGACCTGCGGAAAAAACTTATCTTTGAAATAACCTTCAAACTAACCTTCAACGAACCCATCGAATTTGATCCGAGAAATAACCTTCGAAGTAGTGGTGGCTAAAAACACAAACCTCGGCTAATCTGTGGGCAAGGATAACACGAACAAGAGCCTGAAGCTATGATACCAATTGTTAGCTAGTTATCACTGTATAGCTAATCACCAAACACACTCTCTTGAACATGAACACACAAAAGAAAAACGAAAAGAAACTAAGACACACGATTTGTAGTGGTTTAGTCTAGTCCGACATACGTCAACCTTCTGCAACTAGTGTTATATTTCTTTGTGCTGAATCGGAATTACAAGCACAATGCATTATATTTATAGACTATGATCATTAGGGTAATGTGATAACACTCCCTTAACGCAACTTGGCCAAAAGTTGATCAGTCCATACTCATGAGGAAGTTCTTGGCCAGAGTTTCACTATTTTGGTTAGAAGTTGGTAAACTTTCATTTTTCTTCACTAATCACTCCAATAAAAGACAAATTTTGCTATTTGGACACCCCAATACGCTGCGTAGCATATTGGGCTCTAAAAAGTAATGATTGGGCTCTAAAAAGTATTTATACGCAGTGTATAGACCTATACGCTGCGTATATACCCATTATATTGTACACCCCCCCCCCCCCTGAATTTTATGTCTGTGACGTCCAAACGACGTCCAAAAAAGAAAAATACGTTGCGAATTCGGCTATACGCAGCGTATTCGAATGTCTAAAAAAGGAAAGGATGTCCAAATAGTAGGACCCAAAAAAAAGATGGCTTCAAACTATGCAGTAATATATTTCATGAAATCGATAAATTAGGGGTTCTGGATTTGATTTAAAATTATGAAAACGAAGATGATATTACTTAGGGTTTATCGACTTCATCCACACATGGATGATTGTAGGTCCTGAAAAACTCCTGAACACGATATTTTAATCACAAACGAGTGCGGAATCCTCGTTTATGATTGATTCAAGATAGAGAAGAGAAGAAAAACACGAAGAATACGATGATTAAACGTTAAAAACTTGATCCTTTGCACACAAGAAAACTTGTCGGGTACAAATACAGAATCAAAAACGTGATCCTCTCGGGTTTACGATCATAATCACTCTGTGATTGTAAACACTCTTGGGCAGCTCCTCTCAATCGTAAATAGCCAACCTCAAATAAGGAGGTCAAGTGGTCTATATATAGACCACCATTGGGTTTACTATTGGGCCCCTTTTGGATCATAAACCCAATAGTAAACCCAAGCCCAATCATAAACTAGCCTAAATACAATAACCAAACTAGCCTATGATTCTAATGAAACCCTCTAAGCCTAGCTCAAACTATTGAATATTACAAGCCTCATAATCTAGCCTCAACAATCTTCCCCTAGGCTTGTGATATTAAATGTCTTCGATCTTTGAGAATCTTCTTCTTGACTGGCTGGCAAAGACGTTGATGAAGATTCTTTCCGCAGAAATCTTCATTGAGTTTCATGACGGGCACTTGGGACTTCCTCTTGATCAGCATCAGCTTGAACTTCTTGAAATGAACAAGCAATAAAATGGAGGACTCTCATTGACTTGCTTTTCTTGAAAGAACTGGTTCTTGCCGAATCTTCGGTAACTGTCTTGAATCTTCATAAATTAGAGGGTTGAAATTTTGAAAACCCCTAACTTTGAAGAATTTGATTGTTGAACTTGGATCTTCATGATCTCTGACTGCTCTCTGCATCATTTTCTTCATCAAAGATCGACTTGAAAACTTCAGCTTCCCCTAAACATGTGAACATCTTCTTTGAAGCTCTTTTGAGGCTTTTGGAAACTTGTAAAGACACCAACAACTTCCCCTGAACTGTTGCTTTTCAGATGGAAGTCTTGTCCGGCTGGGTCTTTAACTTTGAGCAGCAGCAGCATCAGCAGCATCTTTCTATCATCAACCTGTCTGACACACATTTGAAAAAATATACTCCACCAGACAAGTGATGACTGGTCTTTGGGTTAGAAGGTAATTATCATCTGTTCAGTTGATTCAAATTAACATCATTTTAACCAAAAACCCTAATATAGATTACGGGTTTTCTATAAAACTTCCCCTGAACCCAAGACCTCTAAAGACTTCCCCTTAGCTGATTACTTCCCCCCAGCTAATGACTTCCCCTGAGATAATACATATTATCCTCGAGTTCCCTTTGGATACTATGTATTATGAAAGTCTTTTCGGATAATACTTATTATCCACCCTCCTTCCCCTAAAAATTTGTCAAGATCTGACGGAGGAAGTCTTTTCCTTTAGATAATAAGTATCATCCTCGAGTTCCCTTCGGATAATACTTATTATCCCATACTCCTTCCCCTAAAAATTTGGCAAGATTTGTCGGGGGCATATTGTCATGCATTAAAACCCATGAAAAACACATTTTGACTTCTCAAATCAACCTGGCCAACACCAAAAAGAACTTAACGACACACACACGAAAGATAAAAACTAAACAAACACTTACCAAACATGAGAAAGTTTACAAGGGATCAAACCGTATGAATCTGACTGAGGAACCCTTTTCAGCTTCAGTTACTCAACTAGTCCAGGTGATTGCCGGTATGTTTGTCCGCTTTAAGCTCAAACCCGTTTAATCCCAACCGAATGCGTCATGCTTAATATAGTACAATATTACCGTCATGTTTAATTGTCCCCACACCCAAGCGTACACAGCAAAACCTACCCAACCTCAGAGTTTATTGAGGATTCACAAACCCCCAACTTGAGGAACCATGCAACACCGTTATGACTACCACTTATTTCATTAACCATCAGTTGGTGATCAGGTCGACCGCTAAGCACGCAAAGAAGACCAACTGAGTGATTATTTATTCTCTTTTCTTTTTCATTTTCTTTTTCTTTTCTTTTTCTTTTTCTTTTTCCTTTCTTTTTCATTTTCTTTTGCTCTGTGGTGTTGTCAAGATAGCATAAACATGGCGTGTGAGAGAGTGAATACTAGGTAATTACCACTCTCAACCCATTTTTGCCGGGACTCAGTTTTTTAAACCATGCAACCTGGGATGGAAACTAAACATATATATCTTTTAAGTTCACTGCACTTTCATTGGAGGTCATAAGTTTAGGTCGAGCCTACCGAGCATATCACCGTGGAGCTTGCCTTTCACTTCCGCCTTACGCGTGTCAGCCATCTCCAACCCAGACATTCATTTTACTTCCCCTAAACTTCTCAAAAACAAGACACAAACAATTAAAAATTGAAAAGCACACTATTTTTGAGGGGTCAACATTTTCATCTTTTCCATTTCTTCCCCTTGCTTTTTGATTTTTAATGTCACAATTTTGTGAACATCATTTTTTCATTTTTTTTTTAAACAATAAAGATAAAACACACAAACACACTTAAAAGAACAAAACACAAAATTTTGAAGACATCTAGCCAAGCTAACTTTCAAAGTATTGATTTTGAAAATTTTAGAAAATTGGGTTTCATGACATGCACACTTCATTGCATTTGAAGTCAAACACATAATCAATCAACAGCTTAATTGAAACTTTAATGAAATAGGTTTGACTCAAAAGACCCTTTGTTGCCTCATCATTCAAACAACCAAGTTAAGAACAGTACCTTTCATGCTGATTTTGACCTTTTACCTCTCAATGAGACATACCTTCCATTTATAGATTACTTGACATGACATGAAGATACGTCTCCTAAACTTGTGCCTGGAACAATCACTTATCAACAAACAAATTAGTAATAAAAACGTTAGTGATAATCCTCCTTGATCGTTCCTGCACAGAGTGAGAGATTAGTTAGCTAATAGTACCCAGGCCATTGTTTTTCTGGGTACTCCTGAGGAATCAGTGAATGAAATTTCTTTTAAAAACATTCCTTTTGAAAAATCAGGAAGTTGGGATGATTCGGTTGTAGCTGCATTAGCCTTCGGTTTCCAAGTTCCAGGTGATTTAACATTTGTTTTAGTCACCTTTGGAGTTGTGACTTTAGGTACTTCAACCTTCTTTGTTTTAGATTCATTTTTCAAAACAGTTTTAGTTACCTTGGGAGGGGTAACTTTGGGTTTCTCAAGCTTTGGTTGTTTTGAAAACGGTTTCTTCACCTGTTTTTGGAAATTTTGATAACTTGGAAAACTGTTGTTTTGATTTAAAGATTTTCTTTCAGCTTTGGCAGCACCCCAATGTTGATCAGAGGGTTTAACCTTAGGAGTAACAGTCTTCATTGCCTTAGGTTTTTGCACCATCATCGGCTTAGACTTCACAGACTCCTGAGATGAAACCCTTGGAGTTTTCGGATAATAGGGTTCATAGGGGCGATACAGACAGTTTCTAGCAATATGACCACCAATGCCACAATTAAAGCAAGTCTGCTTCTTTAGATAGAAGTCAGACGTGTACCCATTTGACTTTGGTGGCTGATATGGAGCTGGTTTGCTCTGTGTCTGCTTCTTTGGTTTGACTGCAGCTTCGGATTTGACTTTCTGCTGGTTTGTCGTAGCCTGTGTCGAACCTGTCTTTACTATCTTTGTGCTTCCTTGATTCTTTGACGTTGAAGCACCATTCTTGCAATTACAACAACAACTGCATGATCCAACTGAAGAAATGAGAGACACAGCTACTCCCTTGAGTTTTTCATTCTTTACTCCAGTTGTTGGCTTCATACTCGGATGCTTGATGGTGATCTTTGGCTTCTCAACTTTAGGTTCACTTATCACTCCATCGGTTATTCCCTTGAACTTGGAGGAGAAGGATGGTAAATCATACCCAACATCTGGTTCTTGGTCAAACATGGATCCAGATGTCATAAAGATCTTCCCCTCAGGCCGTGTCGTCAAGATCACTTTTTCCCTTTTGACTTCGTCAATTACTTTGAAGCATGGGGTTTCAATCTTAGGGTATGGTTTCAACTCTATCCCAGCTTCATCAGACTTAGAATTGTGACACCTGTCATATTTCTGGCACTCAGCATCATTTTCTGATACATCCTTTACTCTCCCTTCACCATAAGTCATGTTTGCTTCATTATCAATTTCTGCTTGAGTCAAAGGTGTAGTTCCAACCAAGACACTATCAATAGGAGGAGCAGCTTCTTTATAATCAGACTCGGTTCGTTTAACTTGATCCTCACTAAGAAGTATTCCTATAATGTCTCTGGGAACTGGTGGAGGAATAATGTTGTTTGCAGACAGAGATTTATCAGACTTTTCTGACCCACACCCAGTTTTATCTTTCCCAACTTGGCCGGTCACAACGGCATGTGACAATTCCTTTCCAGCATCGAGCATTCTTTTGCTTCTCATTTGATTCATATCAAGCTTTACTTGCAACTCATTGTTTTTATGCTTAAGGTCATCTATCTGCTTACTAAGCTCAGCTATTTCTAACTTAGCGTTGTCATACAGATAAGCGTTCTCAGTTGCTAGTTTCCGATATTTCACTATGTCTAATTTCTGAGCTTTTACCTTCTCTTCATTCTTTTGCCATCTACCCTTGAATGAACTTCTTTCACATTTTACCTCAAACAGTTCTGACTGAAAATTTTTACAGATTTGCCTAAGTCTAGGAATTATACGAGCACAAGTAGGATTGGGGCAAATCTCAGTATTGTCAACTTCAGTTGCGAAATCATCCATGTCCTCAACCATATTCTTTTCTTCAACCACTGAACTCATTTTCTTACTTTAGGTATGCAGCTTCTGAAAATCTTGAAAAATCGGCAAAAACGGCAAAAACACTATTCAAAGAATAGTGTCAAAAACTTAAAACTGAAAAACGGAGGCCTTCGGAGTGGAATTTGGGGGTCAAAACGAGCTCCCCTGGACTTAAATCCGGGGCCCGGTGTCACGAACGTCGTGTTAAAATTTTAGCTTCTAACTCCAAACGAGTCAAAGGTTACATCCGTTTCCGTGAAAGTGTGAAATAGTGACTTTTTGCCGTAAACCAACCCTGTTTACGATCGTAATCACCTGTTTATGATCGTAATCACCTGTTTACGATCGTAATCACCTTCAGTCATAAACACCAGTCATAAACTCAGAATCGGAATCTCAATCATAAACTCCGATAGTAAACTCCGATAGTAAACTCCGATAGTAAACTCCGATAGTAAACTCAGTTTATGATTGTGCTGGATCTTAAACCTTCAAATCTTGATCATAAACATTCATATCTTCAAGCCTTGATCATAAACCTTCAAATCTTCAAGCCTTGATCATAAACCTTCAAACCTTCAAGCCTTGATCATAAACCTTCAAATCTTCAAATCTTTAAATCTTCAAATATTCAAATCTTCAAATCTTCAAATCTTCAAATCTTCAAATCTTCAAATCTTTAAATCTTCAGATCTTCAAATCTTCAAATCTTCAAATCTTCAAATCTTCAAATCTTCAAATCTTCAAATCTTCAAATCTTCAAATCTTCAAATCTTTAAACCTTCAAATCTTCAAATCTTCAAATCTTCAAATCTTCAAATCTTTAAATCTTCAAATCTTCAAATCTTCAAATCTTCAAATCTTCAAATCTTCAAATCTTCAAATCTTCAAATCTTCAAATCTTCAAATCTTTAAATCTTCAAATCTTCAAATCTTTTAATCTTCAAATCTTCAAATCTTCAAATCTTCAAATCTTCAAATCTTCAAATCTTCAAATCTTCAAATCTTCAAATCTTCAAATCTTCAAATCTTCAAAAAAAAAAATTTGGAAAAAGCTTGAATCCAATATCGTGAGAACCTCGAATCTGTGATTCTTGGCTCTGATACCAATTGTAGGTCCTGAAAAACTCCTGAACACGATATTTTAATCACAAACGAGTGCGGAATCCTCGTTTATGATTGATTCAAGATAGAGAAGAGAAGAAACACAAAGAATACGATGATTAAACGTTAAAAACTTGATCCTTTGCACACAAGAAAACTTGTCGGGTACAAATACAGAATCGTAAACGTGATCCTCTCGGGTTTACGATCGTAATCACTCTGTGATTGTAAACACTCTTGGGCAGCTCCTCTCAATCGTAAATAGCCAACCTCAAATAAGGAGGTCAAGTGGTCTATATATAGACCACCATTGGGTTTACTATTGGGCCCCTTTTGGATCATAAACCCAATAGTAAACCCAAGCCCAATCATAAACTAGCCTAAATACAATAACCAAACTAGCCTATGATTCTAATGAAACCCTCTAAGCCTAGCTCAAACTATTTAATATTACAAGCCTCATAATCTAGCCTCAACAATGATAATTTGATGCGTCACAGTTGATATTCATGCGAAAATTAAGATTTATGGATCTGATCGACGCATAGATGAAAATATGTTGCGTGTGAATGAATCGAAATCATTGAAGCAGCGAGTGGGAGAAGATTGTGAAGAGGCTTGATGATGAATTGGAGTCATTATAAGCCGTCAGCCTATCGAAATGCTTGGAATCAGTGTATGAAGCTGAATCATTAGAGACGCAAATTTAAAATTGATAACATACCTTCAATCAAGTAGAGCGTAAGTGACGATCGAAGAAACAGGATGATGATGAACAGCCGGTTGATGATCGATGGAGCAAGGAAGCGCCGCTTGAGGTTCTGAATACGCGATTAGACTGTAAAGAATCGATCGGGTTATGTGAGAAACATTCAGGTTATAAAGATCCGTATTGGGATTCGCGTGTCCCAAAATTTGGCTGGTGAAGGCATTTTGGATTTCCTCAACATTGGGGAAATTTGAACTATTATGTTGACAATTGGGAAGGCTGTGATGATGCTACATCACCTTCAAAACTTTTCGTTTATTAGAATAGATAGATTCTCATGTGTTATCAAAACATCTTTAATACGAATTGTATTGTACAAATTACCTTTATTCACCTGACAAGATCTATATGTGTCGTATTTTCCAGGATATACCTTTTGTATTTATTTTTATAATGCTATTCGTATTGTAAAACTTATTTTTTTATTTCTTAGAATTATTTGACATAACGTATAAGAGTTGTATTCTCCGATACGGTCCGTATTGATTTTCAAGATGTTTCTTGACACAATATGGTGTACGAGTAACCAGCCTAAATATTATTTCTACTATTTTTTATAATTAAATAAGGTTTTTTGTTTAGAAAAAGAAAAAAAAAACATGTTATTCCAATCAAGTGGGAAGTCTAATGCTTGTGCTCAACGCCACCACTAGAGTCAACTAAAATCAACTAGGCCATTGAAATTTTGAAATGCTCTTCTTGGTTGACCCATTCTCATTCCACAACCCTTTATGAACCGTTCTTTTAAAGGTTCCTCGCTGCCTCTTCATTTTGATGCAATAATAATAGACTTTTATATTATTTAATTAATTATATTCGTATATATTAAATGTTTTAAAGTAAAGGGATTTTCACTTCTACTATTATATATCTTGCCATAACCTAGATAGAAAAACAACTTCTATCGATAAGATAACATAAATATAGTAAAAATATAGGAAGATTTAAAAAATTTCTTATGAGAGCGTACTTTCGTGACGATTAGGAGATAAACTTTGTTAGTTTTGGTAGGACATGTGGTTGGATGATATCTCCGAAACTATACTAGTTGGAAAGGGATGTAACGTGCTTTGTATCGCATCGAGTAGATGGAAGCTTGTGAAGATGATTGCGGGTGGAAGGTGCTGTTTGTTTTTGCAGATAAAAACTGTCTGCCGTCTGATTTCATCTGATTTCATGTCTGCAGCTGAAGATATGGTCTGAAGATCTGTAATCTGAAAATAAAAGACTGTTTGTTTTATTAACTTGACACTGTCTGCAAAAACTAAAAAATATTTAGCTGTCAAACTTATCTTACTAAATTAAAGTCATTTAACGTTCAAATTATAATATAAATACAATAATAAAACCAAATATCAATAACATAAAAACATAAGTAAAATGGTGGTGGTGGTAGTGGTGTGGTGGTGGTGGTAGTGGTGGCGGTAATGGTGTGGTGGTGTTGGTGGCGGTGATGGTCGTGGTGGTGGTGGTGGTAGTGTGCTGGTGGTGATGGCGGTGATGATGGTGGTGGTGGCGGTGGTGGTGGTAGTGGTGGCGGTGGTGTTAGTGGTGGTGGTGGTGGTGGTGGCGGTGGTGTGGTGGTGGTGGCGGTGGTGTGGTGGCGGTGGTGTGGTGGTGACGGTGGTGATGGTGGTGGTGGTAGTGTGGTGGTGCTGGTGGTGGCGGTGGTGTGGTGGTGGTGTTAGTGGTGGTGTGGTGATGGTAGTGTGGTGGTGGTGGTGGCGGTGATAGTGGTAGTGGTGGTGGCGGTGGTGTTGGTGGCAGTGGTGGCAGTGATGGTGGTGGTGGTGGTGGTGGTGGTGGTGGTGGTGGTGGTGTAGTGGTGGTGGTGTAGTGGTGGTGGTGGCGGTGGTGGTGGCGGTGGTGTGGTGGTGGTGATGGTGGTAGTGTGGTGGTGGGGTGGTGGTAGTGTGGTGGTGGGGGTGGTGGAGTGGTATGGTGGAGTGGTGGTGGTGGTGGGTGGTGGTGGTGGTGGGGTGGTGGTGGGGTGGTGATGGTGGTGGTGGTGTGGTGGTGGCGGTGGTGGTGGTGGTGGTGGTGGTGGTGGTGGTGGTGGGGTGGTGGGTCTTTTATTTAAGCTTGTGAGTTCTAGTGTGAAGATGAAATAAACAATGTTTATAAGCTTTTTTTTAAAGAGGTTTTAAGCTTAAATAAGAACTTCATAAGAAAAAAAAACAAACAGTCTTCAAGGCATATGTCTGCGCGCCTGCAGACATAGCCTCCACTGAAGATGTGTATTAAGCAAAAACAAACAGCACCGAAGTGTCTCAGTTTCAGAAGCTTGTGAAGATGATTGCTTGAGTTCAAATCTGACAAGATATGGATACTTTGGGTATGGTGTGTTAATTGTTCTCGGAGTTTTTGATTAAAGAGATTAGGCTTGCGATTGAAGATTTTTCTTCTGGTCGCAAATTTCTACAAGATGGTTCCAATCTCTTCCGAGAAAAATTGCTATGTGTGCTTAGACAGTGCTTTTGGATAGTTTACCAACTCTCGATTAATTGGAATGATAAAAGGGGTTGACGTTCCTGGTGTTCACGATGCGGGTGTGGAGTCAGTGGATGATCTTTTTGCGCTACGCTTGGTAGCAAGTCATTTTTATTAGAAACCTTGTGCTAGTTATGCCCATTGAGTGGCTCGATGATACAACATGAAAGAAAAAGAAGAAAGACCTTGTGGGAGCGGTTCTTTTTGCTACATCTTGGGCTATATGACGGCTTATAAATTACTTATTCACTAAAAAAACGTCCAAAAACATTTTTTGTTTGATGATGTTGAGAATCTTTTATTATGTTATGCGAGGAATATGCGTTTTAAAATACACTTGAGGGGGTGATAATAAAACTCAATAATTACGCACATCCCCATCCTGTTTATAGTGTGCGCATATAATGTATATATGTGTGTGTAGCCTTTGAAGGCAAAAGTGAAATTGAACTAATGTTAACATTATTTTACTAATTTCGTAAAAATACGTTAAAAGTGATGGACGGTTAATCATGCCTCATGTGGTGGAGTTGATAGCCGAACCAATCGTCTTTATCCCGATTTGCTGAGTGTTATGTGCCCTATGTCCAAGGCTTCATGCAAAACTACGAAGCCGGGGGTCTCACCCGAAGCGGTCTTTCTATTCCTACAGGGTAAGGTAAGGTTGTCTATATCTTACCTTCCTCAGATCATACATTAGCTTTGCTATTAGTGAGATTTACTAAGTATGATGATATTAATGATGATGATGATGATGATGAATTACGTACATGTAATTTTATTTGACTAACTACCTAATAATCTTTTTTTTTAATAAAACATCACAGTTCTATAAAAAAAATATTAGTAATGATATAAGTAAACTAACAATAATAATTACATAGAATAGGAGGGAGTTCATTACAAACACTGAATTACTATGAAATCATAAAAAATTACAAAGAATTCATTTAAATCATTCAACTTTTTTTTTTAGTTCTAGTTCGTAATTATCAAAACTTTTACCTTTTACATAAAAAAAATGAATATGTCATATACATAAAAACAGTAAAACTAATTTGCTCATACATCTTTTTTTTCAGACGTTATGAACACATAGGTATGTTATGTGTATCAGTGTATATGGTAATATATCCTATACATTTTTAATGAGTAACACACTCATTTACTTTCCTTTTAAATTCATTCTCAAGTTTTAAACTTAACCATCACATTTAAAAAAAAAAAATTTACTTCTTACTAGTGGCTACGATCCAACAGGCATATAAGCTAGAGATGGGAAAAACTGAATTTCAACTATTTATAGATTCTATAAACCCATAAATAAATTAAAAGGTTGTCATATTTTGTTAAGCTAGAGATGGAAAAAACTGAATTTCAACTATTTTTTTATGTTTTAAATTCTTTAATATTAATAATGAGTGATTTATTTTTGTTTTTTATTTTCTCAAAAGAAAACTATGCGCTGCCAGCTAAAACGTACACTTCCCTAATCATATAATTATTAAGTTTTATATAAATTACCGATAAGTTCTATCAAATCCAAATAGAAAATTTATTAAAATAAAAACACACTGTTAAATGCTTAACGGCGTGGGCTTAATTTTGAGTCATAGCGTCCCGGAAGGCGGTGACCGAGTTGCTATGAGGCGTTAAAGGGCGCGAATAGGAGTTATTACGCCTTACTACACACAGCCTTAGTAATAGATCAATATAACCAAAACAATATTATAAATTAAAAGGTTTATCGCTCATAAATTAAAAGCCTTACTACACACAGCCTTTAGTAAAGATGAAAGAAAAATATAACGAGAAATACCACGTTGTAGTATGCGGGCCTGTTGGTGATGTCTTCGCTCATAAATTTGACGTCTTTAGAGATTGTAATGACGCCTGGGATTGTGACTTTACTATTAGATATGTATTTATTTTTATTATTATTCATGAAAGTAATTATCATAAACCTTTTTAGTTACTTGGTGTTGAAGACAAAGAAGGATTAATGAAGAAGTTGCAGGAGTGTTCGGTGATTGCACTTTGAGATGAGCAAATACACGGTTTTCCTTTTCTTTTTCTACATTTTAGCAACTTACTAGCATTTTATTAATATATTAATATATTGCTTTGCTGTTAAAAAAAACTAAAATATAATCATGACACTTGATGTTATGAAAGGATTATTAAAATAAAATTTTACTATGAAAGGTTTCTGGCTAACTCCAACGATACCCATAATTCTGTGGGGAAAGATCTATAGAAAACCAATAATTATCCAGAAAACCAAAAAATCAACCTTTTTTTCTCTATAACTTCTTCATATATTAATATTTTTAAAAAATAATTTCACCAAAAATTCTATAATTTTATTAGCTTTATTTATGGGAAAAAAAAATTTAAAAAATAAAAAGTTTAGTGATTTTTTATTATTGCATCATGCAATAGTACCAATAGTATTGCATAATGCATTATAATTAAAAACTACTTAAAAACAAGAGACTTAACTTAAATATGAATGTGGTTTATGCGAATAATGTAAAAAACAAAGAATTGACATTCATAAACCAATTTTATATTATTGTTGCATAGTGCAATATTAATTTCAAGCTAAAATTCGAATTTTATTTTATTTTAAAAAAAAAACTCGAAAACGTTTTTAAAGTTTTTTCTTTTTCCAATATTCTTAAAATCATGAAAGAAACATATAAAAAAAGTTTAAAAAAATAATTTTTTTCCTTGGTTTTTTGGTTTTTTATAAAATATTGGTTTTTTATAGAACCCAACCCATAATTCTATAATGAAAAAAAATGTTGTTCTATATAAATTGTAATTAAAATTAGAAATTAAAATTAAAAGTTCCTCAATGAAACTGTTTGATGCTAAGATGATAATCTAAATCTAATCTAAATCTAATCTAAATCTAAATCTAAACTATATAATAAGCAAAAAGTTTGTTCCTACTTTAATTAGTAAAAAATGACACTTGTCATCACCACAAATTTTTGGATTAAATCTAAGTTTAAATAAATAATTATCCAAATACTAAATTTCCATATTAGGGTTTATTTAGTTTAAACTTTTAATAAGTAATTATCCAATAATTAATTATTAAAATACAAATTTTTATATGAAAGTTGGTAATTATTCAAATACTAAATTTTAGTATTAAGGTTAATATTTTATTCAAGATAATATTTTTATTGCTTATATATTATATTTTATTGCATATACTTTAGTACATTAATATAATACTTATAATACTTTATTCATAATAATATTTTAATCAAATATTATACATGTAATATAAAATATTTTATTCCATTATAATCTATTATTATAAAAGAAAAGTTTTTTGACACATTTCATTCTCACATTCAACCTCATAATAATTTTTCCTCTTAAATCATCATCTCTTATTTTTAGTTTTTGTATTTCCATGGCAATAAATAAAAAATATTTATTGTATAGATAATCACCAACCTAAATAATCAATTATTTTTTATTTTCATGACAATAAGTAAAATATATTTATTGTAGGGATAATCAACCACCCTAATTAATCAATTATTTGTATTTCCAAAGCAATAAATAATATATATTTATTGTAGAGATAATCACTAGCATAATTAATTAATTATTTAAAAAAATCTTTTTTTCTTATAAAAATAAAAGTTTTAGATATATATATCCGACTTTTTATTTATTGCATCATAAATTACTTAATAACTAATTATTTAATTACTAAATGTAATATATAATATAATTTACTAAATTACAGTTTAAAAAGTTCCATAACCTTTTTATCGCAGCCGTGCGATGCACGGGGTATAAAAACTAGTAGTATATAATAAAAAGAAAATATCTTGGTTTAAATTCAGTAAAATATATAAATATAGGTCCTATAGTGTAGTCATTAAAAAAATTAAATTAAGAGTGTATATTACGAAGATCAGACTCCGGAAAAGATGTCCCCTTAATTATTTTAAAGTATGTGCTTGCTTATGGAGATACATTATCATTATTTTAATGTAATAATCTGCCTCCAATAATTTGTGATCAATTTTCTTTTTAAATATGCATATGATTAGATTTCAAGTTCTAACGAACATGGCCTCAACATATAAATAAGATATTATTGAAATAATAATTTATCAAAAAGAAAAAAGTAAAAGTATGAATTTAACTAGTATTGGATTGCACTTTATGCCCCTTTTGTAAAGAGGTAAATGAATCCTTGGACCATATCTTTGTGGAATGTAGATTGGCACAATCTATATGGGATTATGTAAGTAGATGGTGTGGTTTAGACCCGATCTACATGTTCAGTGCTCAAGATATTCTAATTCTTCATCGCTATTTACGGGGCAATGCCTTCAAGAAAAAGCTAATTCAAGGGGTGTTTCTAACTACAATTTGGATCATTTGGAGGGCGAGAAACGAGATCACATTTCAACGTTCTCCATTTGTGATGTCGAAAATCTTAGAAGACATAAAGGTGTTTAGCTATCTTTGGATCACAAGTCGGTCAAAGAAAAGGATGACGTGGGAACATTGGCGGGCCTTCAATATAAACGACTATTAGTCGGAATTTGGTGTTATGGTGAAGATGGAGTTTTTCGTTTATTTTCTTGTCTATTTTGGCTCGTTCTTTGTTTTGTTTTCATTTGTCTTGTTTGTACTTTGGCCCACCTTCTTGGTGGTTTGTTAATATATTTCTGTTGGCCGTTCAAAAAAAAAACAAAGTGGTTATAAATATCTAACAGAGTAGATTACGATATCGACCCTTGTGATTTGGTATTTTTAATATTTTAGAAAAGGAATCTTCTTAAATATTAACTTACTACATTTATCTTTTTAAATTTATCTTTTTAAGTGTTTTAGCTCCTATGTTTATGTCATTAGAGACCTAAACAAATAAAGAAATAAAACATTAGGAGTCATTATTTTACAAGATATTTATAATTACATAGAGTACAGAAATAAGATTGTTTCTCAGTCATTTACAAAGTCTAAATACAAACATCTTGTTGATACTATTGTTGAACTAGGGATAAGCACTACATTTGCTCCAACTTTTTGGTGTGACAATCTTCGAGCTATTTATCAAGCAGCCAACATGTGCTTTATGCAAGAACAAAACACGTTGAAGTTGATTTTTATTTCGTTAGAGAACACGTTATTCAAAAAAAACTTCGTATACAATTCATGTCTCCCTAGGATCAGAAAGCTGATATATTTACAAAGCAGCTTCCAACTCAAAGATTCAACTTCCTTCTTAGACAAACTTCATGTCATTCTCCATCATTAGCTTGCGGGGAAATATGTTCTAATGCAAGTGAAGTTGTGGGTATATCATGAATGTTACTCTAGCATATATACTCCCTTGGACATACTACTTAGGGTTACACAATCTATACAAATTCATACACACAAATCTCTTTTTATCTTCCCAATTATAAAAAATTATTTATTAACAAAAACCACACATAATACTACACCTTTATTTATACTTTTTTTTTTGGAACGGCCGATATATATTAAGCACTAAGGGGACCGATCCTAGCGAGGAGCTAGGAAAGGAAACACCAAAAAAAGAAGGATTACTGAAAGAACAGTTTGCCCAATCAATCCTATGACTAGGATTACATCGATTATTAAACCATATTTTACACCACATTTTTATCTCCGCAAAAACTTTCTTCACATTTGCATGAGCCCCTTGGAAGATGACGGCATTCCTCTATCTCCCTATGCACCATGTCACACCCCC
>JBCNJP010006310.1:0-19946 GCA_039602395.1 Deinandra increscens subsp. villosa
GCTCGATCGATTGAATAATTGATCGTGTAAGTTATAATATATATAACTAAGGTTCACAATTATTGTCTAGATAATTATTTAACTTGTCGGAATAACTTTATTAAATTATTACAAGTTAGATTAAACACAAGTAGGTAAATATTAAAGGTTAATTTAATATTTAAACTCATGTTATGAAAATTAGGGTTTTGAGTTAATATAAATATAATTGTTATTAAAATAATTATATTAACAAACCCAAAAGATTTTAACTCAATTTGGGGTTTCTAACTCATACGGATAATTATTTGTTGAAAATAATCATCTACGTCGTGTTACGTCGTAAGACGTTTTAAATCGTTTAAAGATTTCGTTTAAATTTCAAATGTCCAAAAGTAAACATTTGATCCGGTTAAAACGTTTTGATTATTTTGAATAATTTAAAATAATAAAAAATGTTTAAAATATGTTTTTTCATAATTTCTATAAGTCTTTTGATTTTATTTTTTATAAAATCATTTTTAAATAACTTTATTTGTTAAATAAAGCTAGGGTTTTAAGTTAAGGACTTTTTATAGAAAATTTCCAACATAATACACTTTCTACTTTTTGTATAAATCTAAAATTTCCAACATATACTTTTTGATATTTATCCATAAAAATTCATTTAAGGGTAAGTTATCATTTTATGTCCAACATTTTTATATAATCATTCTAATGTCCCAAAATAGTCCATATGTGTATTTAGTTCATGACAATTTATCATTAGCAATTTAGTTCATAATCATGATGATTAACAACTAAAACACAAGTAATAGTTCTAACATTATATAACACTAAAACATGATTTTTAACTCCAACTAATCATGCCAAATATATTAGGCCTCATGGAATCACCAAAGGATTTAATTAACCCATTTAACTAGGAATTTAAACCATAGTTTTTATCTTTAAACCAAAACATCATATGTTTGTGTTAGGCAAATTTAGGATGATCATATCTATTTACCAAGTTATATAACTTAAATTTCATGGATTAAAACATCACTTAACACATTTTCAAACCATATAACCTTAAGGTTTAAGGAAATAAAATAAAAGGAATGTAGTTCGGTGTTCACGATCACAAAGACTTAGCATTTTAAGGGTTAGTTGTCAAGACCCGATTGATCATTTGGGATGTTTGAAACATATGAGAAACGTAAACGAAACCGGTTAAAAAGACTCACAACGCGAATGGGGTTAAGATGTGAGAAGGGAGGAAGGTGGCAGCGGTTCACTGCAGTCCACAGCGGCGGCAGCAGCCCATTGTGGCGGGCTGGTCTGGTGGCAGCAGCAGTCATGATGGTGGTGGTGACGGGCTGTGATGGTTCCGAGAAGAGGGGAGGAAGAAAGGTGGCGATGGGGTGGTTGTTTTTGAGAAGAGGAGCAAGGGTGGGGGTGGTGCTCGGAGGTCCTTAGCAGCAGCAGGGGAGTGGTGGTTGTTCTCTGGTCAGCAACAACAGCAAGAAACAGAGGTGGTGGTGCGTGGTGTTGGCTGCCGAGAACAAGAAAAGGAAAGGAAAAAGGTGGTGAGGGGGGTCTTTTGGCCGGAATTCGTAAGCAGGAAGAGGGGGACGATGGCGACGGGCGGCTGGACAGCAGCACATCGGCACAACAACAGCAGTGGTGGCGCAGCTGCAACAGCTCCTCCAGCGGCGGCGTGGGTAAGTTGGGTCGGTGGCAGCGACAACCAGACGGGGGTGGTTTGGTGTTCTTGGGTGGTCACCGGAAAAAGAAAACGGGGGAACAAGGAGGGCAGGTGACTGAGGGTGGCGGTGGTTTCTGGAGTTGCCAAGAGGGAGAAGGAAGAAGAAAGGGTGGCCGATGGTGATGCCCGACGGTGGTGGTGGCGGGTGTTGCCTCACCGGAAAAGGAAAAGAGATGGAGGGGGTTTGTTGCCTGCACTTATTTCCCTCTCTTTAATAATAGTGTCCATAATATTATTATTATTATTTTTGTTCCATATTGTTTCCAACGTACATGTGTATGTATCTATAGGGTAGGTATTGTGTTTGAGTAGTTTGATTGTGTGGCTCCAAGTTTGGACACATAGTCCATGGTCCTTACGTGTATGTATATAAATGAAATTAGGTGGGTTTTTGTGGGTAAGGTTAAGACAAGTCATAGGATGTTAAAGGAGATGTGGTATGATATTTAATAAGTAGATATTGTACCCGTATTTTAAACTCGTTAAATAATTTTAATATTTACTAAGCGGTTCATAAAAATTCCCGAACTTCTAAAATATCACGGGAGTATAATAAATATAACTATTATATTTATTTTTCAGTTATAACGTAAACTAGTGAATGTTTAGTTAATTACGCGGTAGAAAGCGCGTGTCCAATCGGCGTTGCGATCACGACCATTTCACATACCGAATACGTTTTCTTGACTGAAATATTTAATAAATGTTATAATAATTATTTATAATTCGCAAAGCCATTAAAATCATCTCGAACGGCTAAACGAATTTATTTTGGCTAATAACGCGTAACAGCAACGGTTTCATTGTTTTTGGCTAGTTGGGCCTATTGGGCCTAGTTGTGCCCAACTGGGTTAATGGTTTAGGTTTGGTTTAAGTCTTGAAAATGATTTCGGTTTGTGATGTTTTTATTTCGTAAAACAATAGTTTGAGTCGGTTATAACGGTTTTTCAGAAATCAGATATAGTTTTCAGTTTTGTACACGGGTTACGATTACCGTTTTCAGTTTTGTCATTTCGTAACAGTTTTAAGCTCGACCGTCCAGATTGTTTAAAACCGAATAGTCTTAAACATATGATCGCTTATCAGTTTCCGTGTCGGTTATATAAATGTACGACACCAGTTCCAGTTCCAAAAATAAATATGAAAATACATTTTATATTTATTTTTCTTGTTATTGAAATTCCATGATTTGTCCATTGAATCTTTATGCATTTTAATGGGTATACGCTCCTAGTACAAACGCGGGATTAGGTTTACGTCATCAGTTGACAGTCAGGTACAGGAAATTAACAGTTTAAACAGTAATCAGATCAGTTAATGCGTATTAATACTTAACTAAAAAGTCAAAGTAAAGAGGTTTGACTTAGGTTTTCGGACGAGGTGTCACATTCTCCCCTAGTTAGAAGAATTTCGTCCCGAAATTCCATTCTTGATCACTGGTTGTTTGTGACGTTTCCGAAAAAGACGAGGATATTTCAGACGCATTTGAGCATCGCGCTCCCAAGTGTACTCTGGACCTCGATATGAGTTCCAACGCACTTTGACAGTGAGAATGCGGCTATGCTTCGTTATCTTAAGGTCTCGGTCAAGTATCTTGACAGGTTCCTCAATAAAGTGAGGCGTTTTGTCAACTTGAACTTCGTTAAGTGGGACGAAAAGCGTTTCGTCAGATAAGCATTTCTTTAAGATTACTAACGTGAAAGACATCATGCAAACTGCTTAGCTATACGGGAAGGCGTAGACGGTAAGCTACTGGTCCGATTGTCTTAGTGATTTCAATTGGACCAATGTAACGAGGGTGGTTAAGCTTTCTTCGTTTCCGAAACTGATGACACATTTCCAAGGTGACACTTTTAACATGACGCATTCACCCTTTTTAAAGGATAAGGGTTTGCAACGATTGTCGGAAGATAAATCTCAATAGTCTGATAAAAGAATGAGGATCGACACACGGATGAACGAGGTTTTGAGTATGAAGGTTTCTGGACAAGTCAGGATTTCTCATGAATGGGCTCTACCAGGATTTTCATGCAGTCCAAATTACAATTATGTGTGCACCGACAATTGTGATTTGCCTTACATGACCAGCCTAAGCTTTGCTCATACTTGAGTTTTCAGTTTGTCAGAAAATGAAGTGTGTCGGGGACTCCATTGGTCTTACGGAGTGGTCGGGTCGATTAGCTTTCGATCAGTTACGAACCTCAAACACTTTCTCACTCGTTTCAATGATCAGTTCGGGACCAGTCAATTGACTGTCACCAATCTCAATCCAGGAAAGCGGAGATCTGCTTTTTCTTCCGTAAAGTGCTTCGAACGGAGCGGCTTGGATGCTAGTGTGATAAATGTTATTATCAGAGAATTCGGCAAGTGGGAGATGTTCATCCCAATTGAGTACGAAATCAATCACACATGCTTGTATCATATCCTCAAGCGTTTGGATTCGTTCGTTCGCTTTGTCCGTCAGTTTGGGGATGGTATGCGGTACTCATGTCAAGGCGAGTACCCAACGATTTCTGGAGGGATCCCCAAAAGTTCGCGGTGAAACGTCTATCGCAATCGTATATGATAGATATAGGCACACCGTGACGAGAGACGACTTCCTTCATGTAATTCTTAGTCCGTCTTTCCATACTACCGGTTTCCTTTATTGGTAGGAAGTGAGCGGATTTCGTCAGTCGGTCCACTATTACCCAAATAGCATCACAACATAATCTAGCTCTAGGCAGCTTGGTGATTAAGTCCATAGATATTTCTTCCCATTTCCATTTCGGAATGACCGGTTGTGTCAATAGTTCGAACGGTTTCTGGTATTCGGCTTTGACCTTTGAACATGTCAAGCATTTGCCGACGTAGGTAGCTACCTCAGCTTTCATGTTCGGCCACTAGAATTGATCTCGCAGACCATGCTACATTTTCTCAAACCTTCAAAGCTAGGTACCCATAGTCTATCCATAAAGTTCATGGTTCCATCAGACTTTTCAATCAGTTGTTTCTCCTTGCCACGCAGGCATTCATTTTCAGATTCTCAGGCTTAAGAGCTTCGACTAGAGCATCACGAACTTATGACATGAGATTCGAGCGTATGGTCATACTTAATGCTCGAACACGATGCGATTTGGCATGTTCCTTCCTGCTTAAAGCATCAGCTACAACGTTAGCCTTTCCCGGGTGATAACAAATCTCACATTCGAAATCGTTAAGCAGTGTAACCATCGTGGTTGTCTCATGTTTAGCTCTTTCTCGTTAAAGAAGTGCGGGAGGCTCTTGTGATCAGTGGATGTAACGCACTGAGTCCCATAGAGGTAATGTCTCCAGATTTTATGGGCAAAGTCAACGGTTCTAAGAACTAAGTCGCGATTCGTGTAATTCTTCTCATGAATCTTTAGTTGTCGAGAGGCGTAAGCGATGACTTTCTCACGCTGCATCAGTACGCAACCCAAGCCTTGTTGCGAGGCATCACAATATACGACGAAATTGTCGATTCCGTCCGGTAAGGATAGGATTGGGGCATCGCAAAGTTTTTGCTTCAACAACTGGAAAGCAGCTTCAGTTTTGTCACCCCTGATGTACTTCTTATCTTTCTGGGTCACGGTAGTAAGAGGTTGGGATATCTTGGAAAAATTTTCAATGAATCGGCGATAATAGCTAGCAAGACCTAAGGATTGACGAAATTGAACGGGGTTCATCATTTAAAGAGGAAATCAAACAAAATGACACTAATTACTAAAATTTCTGGAAAACGCTTTAATACCTGAATAGCTAGAAAGGCTGCCATGCACATGCAGTTCCCTATTAAGCATAAGACACCAAGGTGCCAATTGTCAAACCCGAGACCAATAAACATAGACAATAACCATCCAGCTGGCTCGGGTTGACCCTTTGCGCTAATTTCATTGTGTATAGAAAGGTCATTTTCTGAATAACCAAATATAACGGGCCCACGGAACATAACCATAAAGATTGCACCACAGACACAAATAAATGTACCTCCAACTTTCACCTGACCTTCAATTCTGAGTAAATTCACCGTTTCTGTACTGCATGTAAACCCACTTCATATGTACTTGAAGAAATATAAACATATATGTGTGTGTGTGCTTGTGTGTGCATATTGTTTTAAGCCAGATATACAGCTGCCCCAACATTAGAAAGAAATGAAGGTGGAAACAGAATTGGTTGAACTGACCCCATAATTGTCGCAAATATAAATGTAAATACAGGAATTGAAGGTTGTACAGCTGCAGCATATGTTGGAGTTGTGTAGCCAAGACCAAAAAGAAATAAAAGCTGGTTTCCAAATATCCTATTCAAGTTTAAAGGTTCCAATACATGCATGAGCAACATGATAATTGGTTAAAAAACAATCTTTTGGATAGCTTTAAAGATGTAAACTTACCCGGTTAACCCAAGAAAGAAGAATGACAAGAGGAAACGTCTAGTTATAGGTGGTCTCGTTCTCCTACAAAAAAATGTACAAGAACCTCAATTTATTGTCACCTTTTTCTAGTTAACATACACATGTTCTTCACAAGGAGACGATGATTAAGATGTTACATTCAAGTATAGACAGGCACACTGATTAATATATTCTAACACTTCTAAAAACAACAAAAGCAGATTTCATTTAAATCCAAAGATTAATCTCATTACCTACTAATCATATCCTCAAATAATTACTCGGTACTGTAACCAAAGCAAGTGATTAGCACATCAGATATGAAGTTTAGAATAATATAATAAAACTTGACATACGATTCAACAATCATACATTCATACCAATTATTGATTAAGCATTATTGTAGGACATCCTAGTGTTTCAACTTTCAAAATTAGGTTAAGTTACAGTAATATATTCTAGATGGCAATGGATTTGTTTCCCCCCTACTGAAACACTTCATGTTCAAATTAAGCTATAACAATGGCATCCACATCAAAATAAACATCAATTTCCCCAAGTTTTAACAATGCACAACTATCAACAGATCATATAAGCCCTAACTAAACAGAACACATTAACAACACAAAAATATATTAAAAAACTTAGGCATATAATATCGGATTGAAAAATTGAGATCGGAGAAGCGTTGACTAACTTCTCGCGAAAATAGGCGATGGGAGCGAGGATTAAGAGAGCAAGGACGTCACGATACACGCAGAAAACAAGTCGGCTAACTCCGAAATTCAGAGCTACTTTTGTGATCACATGTGATCCTCCGGCGAAAAGCTGCACCATTGTCATCGCAGCATGTGCCCTGCGTGTTTCTCCACCGGCAACACCGCCGCCGCCGCCTACCGCCATCGCTATTACCACCACTGCCTCTCACAAACACGCAAATCTCAAAATTCGTTACTGTCTATTTAGAGATGTGATTGATTCCGATCGATCAGACGAATTGTTTTCTCCTCGATTTTGATGGAGAAAACGATCGATCACTGGTCGATCTTCCTTCTGGAGGAAGAAAATGGAGAAGTTAGGAGAAAAATGAAGGCATTTGGGAAGGAAAGTATCTGCATTGAAATTTTGGGGATCTTTCTAATATCGATCAGCTGGTGGTTAATTAGTAAAAAGTTTGAGAAACCCTAAACCCCAATAACAAACGGTTAACGCCATGAACAAAATGCCAAACCATTTTTTCATTGTTTTTTTCTCTAACTCGACGGTTAGGTTATAGGATTAACAATTTGAACGTTCAGTTTCTACTTTTAACATTGTAACTGAACGTTCAGTTTTTATTTTTAACATTGTAACGTGGTCGTTTTTTATTTGCGATTGAGTCGTTGAGCTTGGTAAAGAATTGGTGCTTTTTTTGTGTGGTGTAATTAATACACATAGATTTCCTTAATTACAATAGTGTAACTTAGTTTTTGGGTTAAAGCGTTTTCGTCATTACACGTTTTATAAAATTTCGTTTTCTTTATGTGTCGTTATACAATGCAACGGTTTTGTGTGCCAATGTTATTTCCGTGACAACACGCGGGATCTCTATTATCATCTTTATAATTTAACTCAAAAACACTATATTTCTCTTTCATTTTTAATTAAAAAAATTTTTTTATACCTTTATCATTACATTTTCTCTCTTTTTCACTCATAATCACTTTAAAAAAATATAGAAAACCTATAGTGTTTCCTCAAAAATATAAATAAAAAGTAAAATTTTCTCACCACTCACAACTATTCACAACCAAACATTTTTTTTTCAAGTCGGCATACCAGGAAGGCGGGCAACAAGTTGCGCCGCCAACCTTTTTTGAATAGCAAAACCTAGACGTATAAAAACAAAGTTCTTCATTCTAGAGTTTGCACTATTCCCGTGTATGACTCTTTGGATCCGCTTCAGCGTGGTCACCGCCTCCGTTTCAAGATGAATGTAATGTAACATAGGCCGCGCCATTACAATAGGTTATGTTAGTTATAACCAAACATTAAATTTTAAAAATTACACACAAATATAAAAAACCTGATTTGAATGCTTTAGATGTAGCTATGATGCATCCCCCTCCAACTTTTCAGCCGTCGAACCCTTCTTTCCTTTTTTATCTCCACGTGGGCTCCTTTCAATTCTTTCCTTTTATTCACGTGTTTTCTTCGGCCCACAATTCTTCTAATTTAGTCAAACTTGTTTCATGCGTTGACCAGGCCCATTTAATTCTTTACTTAACAAGGTTCAGCCCAAGTGTTCAATTTCATTTGTCCAACAGGCAACAGCTCTCAGATACTCCATTGCCCATCTAAATTTTTATTGATCCAAGGTTTCCTGTATTAAAACAAATAATTTATGAAATATATATTTGGACACTAGGTAATAATAATGATAGATTTGTCTCTAATGTTATTTGAACTAAATGATATTGATCATAATAGTGGGTAAAGTTCATGTAAGAACCATTATTTATTGTAAGAACTTAAGAACCAACTTAAATGAGGGATAGTTAAGTAATTTTGTCATTTCTTTTTAATTCCACCACTACATTTATGGTAAAGATCATATTCTTATTGTACAAACTTGTAAGAACCAAAGAAAACTTATTTCAAATGAAGTTTTTTTTGTAATTTAATATTTTTTTTTGATTTAATTTCACGTATATCCACCTGATGACTTAGAAAAAAAGTTTTTTTCTTTGTTTTTTTTTTTGCTTGTTCGACTATGTTGCATATATGCAACATATGAAACATACAATGTTGCATATATGCAACATGATATGTTTCATATTTTTATATGCAACATACCATGTTGCAATAATGCAACATTATATGTTTCATATGTGCAACATGGTATGTTTCATATGTTTTATATGCAACATACCATGTTACATATATGCAACATTATATGTTTCATATGTTGCATATATGCAACATTATATGTTTCATATGTTGCATATATGTAACATTATATGTTTCATATGTTGCATATATGCACCATAGTCGGACATAAAGAAAAAAAACTATTTTTGTTTAATTTTTTTTGTTTTTTAGGTCATTAAGTTGCAATCATGAAGGAAAAAAGAAGAAGAAACACAAAAAATATCTAAATAACCTTCATTCAATTGATATTTAATGGTTTGTACATTAGTTGTTAAGTTCTTACAATAATTTTGGTTTGTACTAGAACTTTACCCTCATAATAGTATCCAAATATATTTAGATAGTAATTAGATTTACTCATCGTCTCAAGTAGAGGTTAGTTAGATCGTTTTAGTTCATTTACTTAATAATAATAACTTACTAAACACCAATAATTATATAAAGTACTATAATTTGTAGCTATACCGGTGCATTAATTAAGCGTAACATTTTATATACGAGTAGAAATAGTGTTGTGTCTATTCGACCTTATTTATATAAACGAGCAAAAGACCGCGCATTGTTGCGGGGGTCTCCTAATATTTCTAGAAATCTCTGTCAATTTCATATCAGTGGTGTGTGTTTTCAACTTATAATCTTCACAAACAAAGATAACTTAAATCAGATCTTTTTACCCTTTAAATACATACCATCAGGTGGAGTAAAGAAAGGGTACCTTATTTATATAAACGAGCAAAAGACCCGCGCGTTGCTGCGGGGGTCTCCTAATATTTCTAGAAATCTCTGTCAATTTCATATCAGTGGGGTGTGTTTTCAACCTATAATCTTCACAAACAAAGATAACTTAAATCAGATCTTTTTACCCTTTAAATACATACCATCTGATAAAAGGTGGAGTAAAGAAAGGGTACCGGTGATGGCGGAAGGGAAGAAACAAAGCTGTCTCACTTACCAATTTGACCCGTCAACATGTTCCTAGTTCACTGTGTCACAAAACAGTTTGCCACTATGAGCCAAATTCCTGAATTTGTAGTAATGAAATCTTTGTTTTGTATTACCCTTTTATGGATACATAAAAAGCAAAAAGATACTGAAAATGTGTCACCACTTGATCATGTTCACTTGTTTACATACATAAAAATTTACCACCAAAGTAGTCTACTTAGAACCATATTGTCTAACAAAAGTTCGAAAAATGTGGCTGAACTATTTATCAAGTTATCCAATTTAGAACCATTATCCATAAGGTGACTGTCAAATTACCTTTATAGCTGATCTTCAGAAGTGTATGTACCTCGTGAACTCATATCTCCAAACAGTCTGCATCTAATTTTCTTGAATATTCTTGTGACTTACATTTACATACTTGGGGGCTGTAGAAACCCTATAAAGCTATCACCACCCCTGACTAAGGTAACCTGCACCAGACCCCATATTATGTGATTAATGTAATTATCAGCCTTCTCAATCAATCATGAAGCATGTAGTTAAAAAAACATGAAAAAACAATGACATTTTCATCCAGTTTGGTTATTCAATACCAGGAAATTTGCTCACCCCAACTTTAGGGATGTACCGGAGCTTTCATAATCCTCAGGAGTACCAGCAGAGTTGCAGATATTGGTAGATTCCGATGATTCCCCATCATCGCCAGAATCACATATAATTCGTTTCCGAGCATTAGACATCTTCAAAAGCTTCCATCCACCATTTGAATGCATGTTAGCGAAAACACATGCCAAACAAAATAGTCAAAATAACTACAACTAATTGTAACTGTTTAATTCCATTTATAACTAATGATTCATAGATGTGGCATATTAGCAATCTAGTAATGAAAATTAATCAAAGAATAGACGGTTATGCCAACAGTTCTTGGGAAAATAGACCCCCCATGCCTAGAGTTATATAGTAATGATGAGTAAGTTCTACAAATCAGCATCTATTCAACTATATAGAATGGCTACATGCAACACATATATTCAGTCTGCTAATTTGTAATCATCATTTAGCATACATGGTGCAGATTTGAGTTTTACTAACTATTTAAAAACCATTAAACTTAAAAGGTTTAAATAAGAGCAACAACAAACGAAGCAATTAATGGATACTATAGTTGAACTACACATACAAAATGATTAACTAACGATAATTAGAGGTCACTGCAATTGAACACCAGGGCTATATGCTTACTCATTTTAATTAAATCAAACATAAAGGGAAAATTTTAAAGGAGAGAACAAAGGAATATTTAAATGAACAATAAGAAAGGATTTAGAAAATGCCTTCAAACGTACCAAGCTCTGAGGCCAAACCATCACAGACGACATGTAGCAAGTGAACTGCTTTCGCTTGTACAAACATCCCAAAATCACCACCATTGCAAGTCTTAAAACATCCCAATTAATCCCCAAACATAACTAAGGTATCTGTAACAATCAAAATGAAATAAGTATTTCTGTTATACAATTACCAAATTTACTTAATTAGAATTACTTGATCAATCCACTTGGTTATTGGATAATATGATGCATTTTATACTTGGATAAGACTTTTTTTTGTTTCTGTTATACAATTAGAGAATAATTATACCTTTATATCAGTTGTTTTTTATAATCCATGGAGTAATAAACGTAAATGGGTTATATGGGTTAATGTAATATTCTTATTTGGGCTGGTATAGGTTTTCCATGTTCTTCTTGTGGAGCTAAATTACGTGAGTTTAGTTCTTGTATAAATATGTGAATCTATGTTTTACTGGGCTGCAGGGTAACATGAGAACAAAGCGGTGCGCTTCAGATTGTGTTTGGGACTGTGGAATGATATATAAACAGCAAAAAATGCAGAAATCATGTAAAAACGAATCAGATGAAGCTATTGAAGGACAATTGCAAACCTAAAATAAATAACTTATAGTTGCTATTACCTTATAAAACCGAATCCGATGAGCAGGGTCCTCTTTTGTCCAATATGAAAGCCGAAACAATAACAAAGAAAACTAATCATTAGTACTAAATAAATTAACCAGATACAAATTAAACCAACAAAAAAAAGAGACCAAATATTTGAGAGATGAAACTTATCTTTAGTACTTGAATGTCATGACCTTTGAGTTTCTGAAGCAAACAATCAGTATTAATTTTCGTATGATATGAAAAATAAGTCCATTAACAACAGTAACAAATGATGCGATTAGCCGAGTAATGGATGCTTTTGTTGAACTACACACGCACATAATGATTAACTTGTGCTAATTAGAGGTCACTACAAATGAACACCATGACTATATGCTATAGTTAAAGTGAAACCTCAATTCAATCAGCAACATATTTATTCAGATCAGAAATAGCATCTAAATTGAATAATATATCAAGAACCTAAAAACCGATAATGATCTACTGATCAACATAAAAGAAAAGCAGCAACAACGACTAAGCACATAGCTAATCGTAATACCCATACGATCGTAAGAAACGAAAACAAAAACTAAGATAATATACAATCGCAGATTCGTAATCGTACCCGAGGAGGAATGAGGCAACTACAGAAGCAGAAAGAAACCAAATATCGAATATGAATCATCTTAAGTAGCGTAATCAATACGTGTCATTAACTGGGACAAAGGATTTATAACATCTGTCAACAAAAAAAAATACGTGTCATTAACTGGGACAAAGGATTATAAACAACTGTAAAAAAAAACAACATTTAAGAATCGAACTTGAGATCTACCAAACAGAGACCAACCAACTGACGCCCAAGGAGATTTCTTCACAACCATCTTCAGATTTAAACACTCTTTCGATTTGAAAGACAGATTTCTAAAGATTATATGGCTCAGAACATAATCATCATCGCCTAATCAGATTTCATCGCAACCATGATCAGAATTGAAATAACTCAAACCAACGGGTCATAAGTTACACAAATAACGCCATAGCATCATCAGTGTGACAACCCGTCCAAATCAGGTCAAACCTCTCTCCGTTGACTTTCGTTGACTTTTAAATTACGTAATAGCTATGTGATTTACTGCTTTAATACATGATTAACTATGATAGTTAAATGATTAACCGACTTCGATTTCCACATTAAACTATATATATATATATATACGTACGTAGAATAATACGTCCTTCGTATATTATCCGTGGAATTTCAATAATAAGAAATTAAATATAAAATTTGACATTTTATATTCTATCAAACCGTTATAAACTGATAAAACGTTTTGCGAACTTCAAACAAGTGTTACGTTGTCAAGACTTAGCCAAATTCCAAACCATTTAGCCAATTGGGCCCGGTAAGCCCATTAAGCCTAAAAATGTCCGGATTGACCCGAAAATTTCACCAATCACTCGTAACAACTAGTCGAGCAAAACCCCGAACCCGGAAACCCGACCCGCGGCCCAGATTGTATTGGGCCAAACCGGCCCAATTCCTTTTTCTTTCTTTCTTTCTCCACGGCCCACACCAACCAAACCCGACCCATTTCCGATTGTGGCCCACGAACCGAGAACCGGCCCAACCCAAACTCGATTGGGCTTCGGCCCAATCCACCTCGCAACCCCAACTGGGCTTCGGCCCAGACTCCACTCGAAAATCGAATGGGCTTCGGCCCATTCTTTTAAATAAAAACAATTGGGCTTGGCCCAATCTCAAACAAAATAATAAATTGTTTTAAAGCCCACATGATTAACAAAGTTTTATAAAAACTTAACCAAATCCTTAACCACTAATATTTTTTATAAAACTTGGACTTGCATGATTATGAAAATAAAAATCACCATTCAAATTGATAAAATATAATTGATTTATATTTTAAAAAGTTAGGATTTTTATAAACTCCAAACACCTCCATAATTTATAAAAGCTCCTAAACTTTTATAAAGTTTATAAAAATTAACCAAAAAGCTAGGGATTAAGGAGAGGGTGACAACACATAATTACACAAAGGTTAATAGATAACCTTTTGATTATAAAAGGAGATTAACCCCCCCCCCCTTGTCTCCCTTGCACCAACATAACCCAACACACTCCTCCTCCCTCTCCCTCCCTTTGTTCGGCCGAGAGCCACCACAGCCCCACCGGCCGCCGCCGCTGCTCCGCCGGCCAGCCGCCCTCCGCCGCCGCTACGCCGTCGCGCCGGACCGCCGGAAACCGCCACCACCACCCGTTTTCTCTCCTCTTCTTCTTGTGAGTTGTTCTAACTCATTCTCCATCTTATTCCACCCATAAGAACCCTTCAAGTCTTGACAACAATCAACCAAAATAAATCAAAGAATGCTTTGTTTGCAACAACTAACCTAAAACTCTCTCTTAATCCCCTTTTTCTTCTAAGATCCTAGATGGTGAAACACAAGGTGAAACCTTATGGATAGTAACCTTGTGCACCTAGATCTAATGAAATCCATGGATTTCAAAGTTAGTTGTTTGCAAATCCAAGCCTCTTCATAGTTAATAAAAATGTGAATGTATATTGAGTTAATCATCAAAGTCTCTCTTCTTAACCTCCATTCTTCTTATGATCTTTAAACATTCTCATGGTGTTCTAGGAACTTAAAGTAGCCAAGAGAATGGGGTGAAACACTTGAAGAAATCTATGGAAAGTATTCAAGTGCACCCAAGATCATCATGATCACTCATATGCAATTTACATAACCTTAAGTTAAAAGACTAAATAATGTTACTTGTTATTATTTACTTTTGGTCCTAACACAAGTATTTGTGTTAGTAGATTTACATTTTATTGTCCTAACATTTTTATGTTAGTAGATTGCATTAATTATATATGTGGTCCCAACACATGAATGTTGGTTGATTTTTATTATTTCATGATGTTTAGTAAAATGTTAACTAACTATATATAAACCATGTTATATTATGTTAACTTATTACATGAAATGATGATAAACAAATATATAAACTAAGAATCATGGACTTATTTAAACAAAGGTTACATATGTAACCTATGACTAAAATAAAAAGAATATACTCTTTAAAATAAGTCAAGTAACATATTTAATGTGTTACTAATGATTAAATGATTGGACAAAAAGAATAAAAATAAATGCTAGATTTGATAAGAATAATATTTATGTCAAATGATTAATTTGACATAAATACTTGGATTTATTACAAGTTTTAACCTTTCTTGAAACTTGCTAGAAATGGACATTTTTATAAAAAGTCACACTTGAAAATAAATGTTTTCATAAAAAGATTTTTATAAAAATAAACCAAGACAAACCATTTGTTTAAATATCTTCAAAGGCTTTTAATATTTCTTTGATAAAAACAAAGTATCCAAAAACGAACCGACGTTCGTTGGAGATTTTAAATAAAAGACAAGTTTTATAAACCAAACGTTATAAATCCAAGCGTCGTCGTAAATATTCTTGTCGACGTTTTCTATTAAAATATTTCATGAACTTGAAATATTAACTTACCTTTGAAAATGATTAAATGCTTAAAACCTTAAATGATTTTTCTTAAAGATGTATGTTTTATAAAATAAAACAAACGTTAATAATTATTTTTACAAATAATTATTTGCAAGAGACTTAAACTTTGTTTTATTCACCAAATAATCGTTGATCGTAATTATTTAAAATAATTATAACTTGCAAGATTAACAAATCGAACACGTAATTATTTAATTAAAATAATTATTCGAACTTGTGAAAAATAATAATAAACATTATTATTTCTTTTTACTCAATGTTCAAGACTTGGTTGAATTATTGAAGATGATTATTTGTTTATATTTATTGGACATAAATATAAATAACCATAAAGGTATTTAATAAATAAATACAAGATAACGAGTTTTCGATAATACAAACGGACTTAAATCGTCAAGACTTGACCGGTATCACTTGGGTGACGTATGTTACTCAAATGATCATAGACCTTATGCATATGTTATTTAATTATTTAGGGCGTTACGTGCTACCGTCCCTTGCTGCTTAAATACCGCTTACCTGCTAAAACTGTGAGTTTCACGGCCCCTTTTCCTTTTAACTGTTTTATACTTGGGGGAGAAATCATGAAAACTGATTAAATGCTTTTTACTTAATATTATGGTTTACTTGTTAGCCGTATGACTACTTGTTCTCTTACTGATTGCCCAACTTGGTACATTATCGTTATAAACGTTTGTACAACCGAAAATCCCATCATTAATTGATTTCAATTAGTTCTGTACGAAACGATAGCTAGTGAGTAGATCTATTTGGGTTGACAACCCTACCCTAACTGGTAGCTCCAGTTCTGACTCCGGATTGTCTGGGGGTACACGTCAGTTATTCTGCACTGTTTAACATCTCTGGGCAAGAGATGCCGGGTGGGTAAACTGTTAGTATTTGAAATCAAGGTTCAGGTGAGATCATACAACCATAACAATAAACCATGATAATATTTAAGTATACCGAAACTGTTTTACAACTGCTTTACAACTGTTTAACTATCGAGTCCTAAACCTGTGAACCTCACAAACTTTATGTTGACCCGTTTTATATTCATGATTTCTTAGGTAATTGACGAGACCTCCTTGAAGACATGCAAATTGGGCTTACAACTGCTAACGGACCTGTCCCTGGAGTCATAGTCCCAACTATCCAGCTTAACCATTTTATGCTTTTAATAACCGTTTAAGACTTATGTTTTCAAAATATGTAAGACATTAATGTTTCCACTACTCTTTCCGCTGCAATGAAACGAATTAATGTTTTATGAAGTTTTTAAATTATTAGAAGTGTTCTATGTATCCTCGACTATGATTCCATTCTCGCTCACACCCGAAACCGTTGACCGGGGTGTGACAATCAGACTTGCCTAATCAGAGTTCATAGCAAATAACATCATAGATAACACTCTTTTGATTTCAATTACTCAACAACCATCAATAGTAAGCCAATAACTATTACATCCAACAAATTATCACCACTGTTAAAATCTAGGCTCAAATCACATTAACTGATGGCATCATTAAGAGATAGAAATTGATCTCTTGTGTATCATTAAACATGGATACCACTCTTTAAATCTAGGCTCAGATCACATTAACTGATGACATCACTAAGAGATACAATTTGATCTCTTGTGTATCATCAAACATGGATAAAAATCATAGCCTTACAACATCATTACCATTATAATCACAAATGAACATGTAGTAAAAGATTGCACATGTAGCCATATAAATAGGCTTATAATCTAGGCTCAGACCATATTATATGATGGTGTCACTAAGAGAAACTAATTGATCTCTTGTGTATCATCAAACATGGATAAACATCATTGCCCATGTAGTAAAAGATTGCACATGTAGCCATATAAATTGGTTTAAAATCTAGGCTCAGACCATATTATATGATGGTGTCACTAAGAGAAACTAATGGATCTCTTGTGTATCATCAAACATGGATAAACATCATAGCCTTATAACATAGTTATCATTATAACCACAAATGAATCATTTATAGAGTGAACACATGTAACCACAATCGACCACCATAATTCCATCGAATAAGAGAATGCCAAAGTGCTGATATGGCACAGGAACAATGCCATTGCTGAGTACACATAAAAGGTAATAAGGTAATCAGCCTCAAAAAATACAATAAACCAACAAATCAACGAAAGGGCCACAAAATCAGCCACAAAAATTTGACAAACCGTCGCCACGTCAACGTCACAACAGCCCCGGCTCGCTGCCATGAACGGAGCGTCGACGGTTGTACGATGATTATCCGTGGTAAGCCTTAGACATCGTCTTAGAGAAGAAAGAAAATCACTGGTGCGGCTTCTATAGTACTTTTATTTATTTATATTTATGTTACTATGACAATCATATATTAATTGACGTCGTATTTTTATTTAAAATTATTCTTAAACGATTATTATTTTCATTTTTATAAATATTTAAAAAACTTAACATTTATTTAGTGTGTTTTCAAATATAATTGAGCAAATCATATTTAATATTTTAATTAATAAATACCTAATATTATTTTACAAATGTAGATGATAGTATTTGTAGAAAAAATCATAAACGACAAAAATCATGTTTATAATATCCAGTATTAAATATTTTTCTACCATATCAAATGATCCATGTTCATCCAATATGGAAATTTTAAACATCATGACAAAAAGAATTGTAAGTTTTCTAATGTATATCAAGATAACAATTTTTTAATGGCAATAACATTTTAATATTATGATAATAATTTAGATTTTATACTTAACAATCAAAGTGTGTTTATTATAACTTTAATAAAACTTTAAACTCACCTAACTTTCTATGAATTATTAATTATATATATATACTTTTATTGATTCAACTCGTATAACATACGGGTTCTATCCTAGTTATTTATATAAGCATGCATAGTTGTTATATGAATGTAATGTAACATAGGCCGCGCCATTATATGATATAGGTTATGTTGTTATAACAATAACTTTTTATGATTATAATACAATATACATAATTATTTACCTTATGCAGATAATAATTAATATTATCTTTTTTTTTCAAACACACGTAACGCGCCGTTATTTTTTCATACTCTTTATAAGGGCACCCGGTATGCTAATAGTTTGTGTAATTATTTATATAAGCCTGCATAGTTGTTATATGAATGTAATGTAACATAGGCCGCGCCATTATATGATATAGGTTATGTTGTTATAACAATAACTTTTTATGATTATAATACAATATACATAATTATTTACCTTATGCGGATAATAATTAATATTATCTTTTTTTCCAAACACACGTAACGCGCCGTTATTTTTTCATACTCTTTATAAGGGCACCCGGTATGCTAATAGTTTGTGTAATTATTTATATAAGCCTGCATAGTTGTTATATGAATGTAATGTAACATAGGCCGCGCCATTATATGATAGGTTATGTTGTTATAACAACAACTTTTTATGATTATAATACTATATACATAATTATTTACCTTATGCGGATAATAATTAATATTATATTTTTTTTTCCAAACACACGTAACGCGCTCTTATTTTTTCATACTCTTTATAAGGGCACGTGGTATGCTAATAGTTTGTGTAATTATTTATATAAGCCTGCATAGTTGTTATATGAATGTAATGTAACATAGGTCGTGCCATTATATGATATAGGTTATGTTGTTATAACAATAACTATTTATGATTATAATACAATATACATAATTATTACCTTATGCGGATAATAACTAATATTATCTTTTTTTTTCCAAACACACGTAACGCACCGTTATTTTTTCATACTCTTTATAAGGGCACCCGGTATGCTAATAGTTTGTGTAATTATTTATATAAGCCTGCATAGTTGTTATATGAATGTAATGTAACATAGGTCGCGCCATTATATGATATATGTTATGTTGTTATAACAATAACTTTTTATGATTATAATACAATATACATAATTATTTACCTTATGCGGATAATAATTAATATTATATTTTTTTTACAAACACACGTAACGCGCCGTTATTTTTTCATACTCTTTATAAGGGCACCCGGTATGCTAATAGTTTGTGTAATTATTTATATAAGCATGCATAGTTGTTATATGAATGTAATGTAACATAGGCCGCGCCATTATATGATATAGGTTATGTTGTTATAACAATAACTTTTTATGATTATAATACAATATACACAATTATTTACCTTATGCGGATAATTATTAATATTACCTTTTTTTCCAAACACACGTAACGCGCCGTTATTTTTTCATACTCTTTATAAGGGCACCCGGTATGCTAATAGTTTGTGTAATTATTTATATAAGCCTGAATAGTTGTTATATGAATGTAATGTAACATAGGTCGCGCCATTATATGATATAGGTTATGTTGTTATAACAATAACTTTTTATGATTA
>JBCNJP010006311.1:0-14364 GCA_039602395.1 Deinandra increscens subsp. villosa
TATGTAATAATTAAAAGTATTGTAGGAATGAATTGGTGATCACACTCATATATATTATTGTTATACATTCAGGGGTTGTTTGGTATACCTCTTAATGAGGTCTGAATGATAAATTGTCTGAATCGCACACTTATTCATCTAACACCTAATGGAATATATTGCACCAAAAAGCCCCTCAAATATACCAAATACAAACTTGTTGGTCTAGGATCTCTAAGTTAGACATATCTCAAGTTGAGAAAAGGCTAGATCCAGTCCACGTGATTCTATCTCTATGGTCCGACCATCACAAGAATCAAATTAATGATTAAAGCCACACATGAGATTTTCGAAGTTAAATGTGTCATAAAACTTATATGTAGAGTTGGACCATGAAAGTAAATAAGAGGGGTTGTATGCACATGGGAAATTAAAGATACAAGTTGAACTTTGAAACCATCCCCACCCTACGGATAGATAGTGAAAGAAACTCTCTTTCATTAGTATTACCCATGGTTTTTTAAATCCAATGGCCCGCCCACTGACTGTTGCTTCCTTTAATATACGCATTTCTTTCCTTTCTTAATAACAAATTCATTACACAATAAACCATTAAAACTAATAAACTTGTAAAGATTTAAGCTATTGTTACTTTTATGTAGAGGTACACTGTACACACCATGATACAAGACTATAAAGTCATAGGTACAATATTCTAATTTCTTATCACACCGTCATTTCATATGCCAATTCGTCACTTATCAAGTGTTTCCAAAATGTTTGAAATCCAAAAACATACATGTGACATTTGTCGGTTTAATGTACATTTTCAAAGTAACAAAACAATAAAAATCTGATCTCACGGTTACTTTGGCTACATTCTTAAACACCGACTAATAGTCTAGAACATAAGTTTGTATTCGTGTTCTAGATATTGTATAGGGTTACAAACATACATCCTAGACTATTACTGACGAATTCAAGAATTTTTTTATGGGGTCAGAAATTTTCAAGGGTCAACTATGAAGCAATTAGTATCAATTTTTCTGGTTTCGAATCGGGTCGGATCGATTCATATTAACAAATTTAAACCCAAATTAAGTAGTTAACCGACATGCTAATATCAAACCAATAAAATATTTAATTGTGATAAGAGACAATGACCTCTTTAGTAGAGACCCAAGTTCAAAAAGTTGTGTAAATTGATGTGTAATTTAGCCATTAAAATAAACATATATATATATATATATATATATATATATATATATATTAGTTTTTAAAACCGTGTATCACACTGTTGGAATTTTTAAGAAAATAATAAATATAATGAACTATTTAAAATTTTCCGAACTCGGCCCGAACCCGGTCCGGACGCGGTACGATCTCGGTCCGAACTCGTTTACAGAACTCGATCCGAACCCACTGGTAAGCCGGTATCTCGTACGCCGGCGGGGGGAATCTGGATCCTGGTGCTCCGTTCCCGCCGGTTGCGGGGGTTGATGTAATTTTCCTTTTTGGGACCGGGGTCTGCCAACCCTCTGTTGGTTTTCCCGGTGGTGCTTTCTTAGCACTCTTTCCTCCTCGCGTTTCTTCTTGAACCGCGTGTTTATATGGCATCCACCTCGGTGCCGTCTAGGGGTTCCGTTCAGTGCCCCTTACGATCCTTCCATTGTTGCCCTGATAGTGGTATTAGCTCCAAAGGGATCTCCCGTCTCATCTCGCATCTCAAGACCTTTCACATTTCGTCAGATGAGCGCCGGGACACTATCCGGGACGCGCTGGCATCTGATGCCGGAGTTTTCTCTGCTATGGACGGGGCCTTAAAAGGCTGCGGCTATTGGATGTGCGGGCGGTGCATGAAAATTCATGCCTTGAGTCGTGGCTGCCACCATCCCGACGAGATTGTCCGGTTAACCGCCCCTGGTGATGATATCGTTTGCCACATCTTGGGATCCCCAGACCGTCTCCCCCTGTTCATGTGCCTAATGATCCGTGCTCGTTTCCGTTGGATAGGGGCTGCTCGACCGGGTCTTTAAGGCCCGCGTTACTACTGTCAAGAGCATCCCCCACAGCTGCCGACTAGCCTTCTCCCAGGCGCTTAAATTTGCCCTTCTTCGAGTGGCAGCCCACCCTGGTTCTGATGATGCCTGGGTTAGGCTGCTTCTTCTCCCTCGGTGCACTTTGCTGGTTTTCAGACCGCAGAATCAGCATGATTGTCGCTCCGGGAACCGAAAGGCACTGCAGTGCAGGTCCATCATGATATCCTTGGCTACTTGGGGGCGTGATGGTGGGTTTGAACAGTTGGTTAAGGGTATCCTTGACAATCCTGGTGGGGGGCCTATGGGGGCTTCCGGCGCAGTTTCCGTCGAGAAGGGGGACCATGTGCCGCCCAACGTCAAGCGATGCATCCGGAAAATCGCTGACGGTCACTTCACTGTGGCCGTGAAGGTGCTATCTTCTTCTGGGGTGGCGCCGTACAACGACGAAACCACGCGTGCCCTAGAAGCCAAGCACCCGCACCTCCCATCGCCGTCCATGCCCTCGGATCCCTTCTCCGAGCCTCCGCTTGTCACGAGTGGGGCGCGGGTCCTTGAATGTATTAAATCCTTCCCCAAAGGGACGTCGTGTGGGAGGGATGGACGACGTTGGGCGGCACCTTATGGACAGCTTGTGCGGGGAAGGGTTTGCTACTGCTAGGGACCTCCTGGACGCTATTACCATGGTCGTTAACCTTTGGCTGGGGGGTCGGTGTCCGGTCGGCTTATCGGAATTTGTTGCTTCAGCCCCCCTAATGCCGCTCCTTAAGCCTGATAATGGGATTCGCCCTATTGTCGTTGGCACTATCTGGAGGCGACTGGTCTCCAAGGTTGCGATGCAGGGGGTTTGTAAAGAAATGACTAAATACCTTGGTGATTTCCAGTTTGGGGTTTCGGGTGGCGCTGAAGCAATTCTCCATAGCGTTAACCGCCCGGTGGAGGAATGACATCGTGATGGGGGGCTCGCTATGCTTACGGTCAATTTCTCCAATGCATTTAACCTGGTTGATCGGTCGTCCCTCCTTCATGAGGTCAGGCTTAGGTGCCCGTCCATTTCGCCTTGGGTTGACTTCTTATACGGGCAGCCTGCCCGCTTATACCTGGGGGATGATCATATATGGGCCACTACTGGGGTTCAGCAGGGTGACCCATTGGGGACGATTATTGGGGATACTAGGGAGGTTGCTAAGGCCCTCAGGATTATCAACGAGAGGGGTCCTTCGTTGAGATTGACCCTTAACATTCGAAAGACGGAACTCTTTTGGCCATCCTGCGATGGTGAGAAAGTTTGGCCGGGCCTCTTCCCTGCTGACATTAGCAGACCCACTAAGGGGGTGAAGCTCCTTGGTGGGGCTGTTAGTCGGGATGGCCAGTTTATTCAGGGGTTGGCTGCGAGGAGGGCCTCTAATGCTGCTGATCTTATGCGCCTCATCCCCGCACTTGACGACCCACAATGCGAACTCCTCCTGCTTCGTTCGTGCATGGAGCTCGTCAAGCTTCTCTTTGGCCTAAGAACTTGCCACCCCCACTCATATGATGACGACAACAGTTGGTTTTGATAAGGATTTACGAACGACCGTCGAGGACATTGTTGTGTGTGGGGGTCCCTTCTTTGGGGACTTGCAATGGCGTCTAGCCTCTTTGCCGACTCGGCATGGGGGTCTTGGGGTTTATTCGGCGGTCGAGGCGACGTCGTACGCCTTTGTGGCTTCGCGTGCCCAAACTTGGACTCTACAAGACCATATTCTACGGGAGTGCGGGGGTTGTGGTATGAGCCCCGACTACGAGAATGCTCTGGCTGGTTTCCATAACATTATTCCGGGCTTTGATCTGAGCGGTTTCACCAATAAGGACACCGCCCCACCCAAAGCCCAACACGTTTTGGCGAATGCCCTCTTTGGTAAGAGCATGCTCGACATGGAAGCAACTTTTGAGATGACAGTCAGGCAAAAGGCCGTTTGGAAATGCCTCCAACAACCACATGCGCACGATTTCCTCCATGCTCTCCCTATTGACGGGTTAGGGCAACACATGTCGCCTGTCGAATACCGGGCCATTCTCAAGTACCGTCTCATGGTTCCCTTGTTCCCCGTAGATGAAAAATGCCCCGTCTGCAACAAGGCATGTTTGGATTCGTTCGGGGAGCACGCCGTCCACTGCAAAGAGCTCCCGGGGTTTAAATATCGACATGATGTGGTTCGGGACTGTGACACCCGAGAATTTCAAGGTTAACTTCCGTTAGACAAACCCGTTAGTTACGTTATAAGTGTTAACTTAAGTAACTAATGCATAACTAGGCCGAATACGTCCACGACCTTTGGTTGATCACCGAACCTGTCCATATGTGTTGTATGTTCATCATTGATTGTCTTTATGTGCAATGTGATTTAAATACATGACTTATTATTGTGAATAGCATGATTAATTGTAAATACTTGATTATGTGAAAATTGCCTGAATTTGGTAGTCAGCGAAACTACCGAGCGAAATTACAGATTCGCCCGGTAGCAGGCTAGACTGATCAAAGTACCCGAGACCAGAGCTAGTTTCGCCAGCCAGCGAAACTGCCAGCGAAACTAGCCTCTGATATAAATAAACTTAATAAACCCTAAGTAGCCTCATTTGCCTCATTTCACAATCAACACACACACACACTTCTCTGGAACCTGGTCAGCCGAGAATACCATCAAGAGACCAAGATCTTAGCCTCTAGACCATCATCTCATCTCCTTCATCGATTCTAGAATCATCCGTGAGTCCCAAAAACCATGTTTTATGCTTTTCTACATGTTTTCTTCTTAAAGCATGCTCAAACCCTCATGTAATTGCTTGATCTCTTAATATGTTGCTTTAGGATGCTAGATTTACCTTAAAGTCAGAAACTTTACGTGTAAAAACAAACCATGATGATGATTTATGCTAGAATAGGTCTTTTTAGGTTAAAATGTGCTTTTTGGTGATTTGATGACAAAATGCATGTTAAACGTGTTAAAGTTGCTTGATTTATGTTGGTAAATGCCTATGGATGCTAGATAATGAATTGCATGTATGATCAGAAGCTGTTAGGTTGATTTTTAGGCAAATCCGTATGTTTTTCGCGACCAGCGAAACTGTGTGTTCTCTGGGCGAAACTAAGTAGCGAAATTATATCTCCTTCCAGCGACACTGACCAGCGAAACTATAGTGTCGCCGGGAACCTGACCAGACCAGCTCAAGCGAAACTATCGAGCGAAATACCCGAACGAAAGTTCAAACCAGTTTCCCTGCGAAACTAGGCTAGCGAAACTGCGTCAGCAGTTTCGGGCGAAACTAGCCTAGCGAAACTGTGTCACCGGGCATTGCCTAGCGAAAGTGCTGCCCGTGCACCTAGCGAAACTGCCTAGCGAAACTATGCTAGCGAAACTAAGACCTGACCTAAAAACCAAACTTGTGAAATTTGCTTAAGTGTTATGCCATGACTTACATGATTATGTCATGATGATACATGTCTGATTTCTGTACTATGTGAACCCTTGTTTATGATCAACCATCGGTGTCGTGTGTCGATATGTCGTGTCTTAGCTTAACGTGCTATGTTATGGGCCATAGTGAACGTTGTTTGAAATAAATTAGACACAAGACTAATATATAAGACCTAAATGAATTATAGGTCTTCATTAAGAAACCAATTCAAGGATAATTAAGCAAGTCTAGCCGAGCAACCAAAGGTGAGTGTCACTAACCCGCAAGACACGATCCCGATAGGGACGGAAAGAACAACTTAGAAATAATGCTGACAAAGCTTACGAGTGCCGAGCACCGGACGAATACAAATTGACTGATTGTCACCAAGTGTTTATGGGAACACTTGGGGAAGGAATCAAGTCGTCGTTACGAAAAATAAAACTGATAAATGATTTTTGGTTTCGAAAGAAACCCTAAGTGAAATGTTTTAATATGGCTAGCATAGGTTAAAGGCTTTAAACCAAATGATATCACATGATTTCTAAGGAACGTTTTTGGTTAAATAAAAAGTCCTCATAATTAATTGTGCCATTAATTCGTGGAAGCGAGGGAATGTTGGGTAGATCTACTGGAGTTTGACAAACTCCGCTCCGGGGCACTGGAGGTGCACGGGGAACAATATCAGCCTATTTGACACCGTGATCCCAAGAGGAGGACACGGGGGAGGCAAAAAGAGCAGTGACGAAAGTCCGCAAATAAAAATTAATGACGGTGGAACACCGCAGAATAATTAGTCAGCTTGGTACAATCTTCCTTAGTGCATGAAATGACGGATTAGCTACCCGCGATATCAGTTGAGTTCTTTAATTCTTACAAGACTAAGCGCATATTAAATAATTGGTAATTGACATTTAAAAGTATCGTCTTTCATAAAACAAATATTACGCCTGTACATGTTGACAAAGAAAATGATTATGAGACCGGGCCAATGCACGACAAGCCCACCGTGAACTCACCAGCCTTTTGGTTGACACTTGCGTGGTTTTCACTTTTGCAGATCGCTGAGGAGTATCCGGAGCAGGTTGACATGGCTCAAGAAAATGTTTACTTTTATTGAACTAACTTGGGAATTTATATAACAATTTATGTTTTGTAATTAAAGCACGCGGCTAGTGCTAAGATATTTATGTTTACATTCCGCTGCGTAACTTTTGGAACTGTTTTATTTATGAACATTGGACTTTACTCTGATTCGTTTAGTATTTGTAACTAATGGTTGTGGATCCTGGTCTAGTCGCGCCCCTTAACGGTATAAACTCCGTTAGTGGTATTTTGGGGGTGTGACAGGGACGTTCTGTTTGACATCTTCAGGCGGGCTGGGATCTCGGCCAGGAAGGAAGCTCATGTTAACTTCCTGTCGGACCCCCTGGATGGGCGCTCAACTCTCCGGCCGGCCGACATACTTGTTTTTAGGTGGCAGAATGGGAAACACGCTTGTGTCGATTTAATAGGGGTTTCCCCTCTTGTGGGGTTGAGGGCCAGCACCTTCACAGCGGGCCAGGCGGCGTCCAGGGCAGCTGCTGGAAATGTTAACAAACATGAGAAAGCGTGTATTGAAAATCAACATGTGTTTGTTCCTTTCGCTTTCGATACATTCGGCCATCTAGAGACAGAGGCGGTGGCCATGTTGAACCGGATCCAAAAAGTCATGTGTGGGAATAGTGCGGCCTCTAGATTGAAGAATGTTGTTTTCATACGCCTAGGGTTTGCTATTCAAAAAGGGTTGGCGGCGCAGCTTGTTGCTCGTCTTCCCTGTGTGTTGACTTAAATCGTGTATGTTATTTTTATTAATGAAATATTAATTAAGTATAGTAATTGGAATTAAAAAGTATAAGAAATTGTTAATTTAAAAAAATTTATAAATTAGAAAATATAGATTAACGTCTGATCGTCACTTTCCATCTTCATCCAATATCAAAAGTTTAAGTTCATTTATGCTCTTCAATCTTGACAATGCCATGTACAATTGTCCATGACTAAAACATGGATTCTTTAAATATGATCCAACTCTGTAAAGTGACTGCCCCTGATTTTTATTAACGGTCATTCCAATACATATTGTGATCGGATATTGTCTTTTTTTTTAATTTATAAGATATCTTTTTACCTGAAGGAGACATTGAAGTTCTTAAAATAAATGTACAAACACCGACATTATTTCCCGATAATTCTTCTGCTTCTATGACACGCTTTCCAGGATACACAATTTGTAGTCAAGTACAGTTACAAAGACCATTCTTTTGATTAAAATTTCTAAGTAGCATAACATGCACGCCGACTTTTAAAACCAACCTATAGTACAACTAAAAAATTAAACCTTAATACAAATTTCTAGGTAATTATAGGCGGGTTTATTTTGAGATAGATGTGCAACATAGAGGGTCTTGGTTACTCGTACGGACTGTGGTCGTAACATGTCGTGGGTAACATCGTTTGCCATGATGAGACCCCCGGGTAACCGGATGATTGCAGTTAAAAAAAATCTAGTCACGAAAAATAAGGATTTTGTTTATTATATTGAAATGAAATACTTGATAAATTTGATTTTTAACCTCAACTAAAGTAAAAAAATTATAAAATTAACTTGAATAAATTATTTTATATTACATGCATAATTTTAAAATATTATCATGAATAAAGTATTATAAGCATTATATTAAAGTATATATGCAATAAAATATATTATTTTAATAAAATATAATATATATGCCATAAAAATATTATCATGAATACAATATTAACCTTAATATTAAAATTTAGTATTTGGATAATTACTAACTTTAATAAAAAAATTATATTTGAGTAATTACTTATTAAACGTTTAAACTAAATAAACAATGATATGGAAATTTAGTATTTATATAATTATCTTATTAAAATTTTGACTTAATCTAAAATTTTGTGGTGATGTCAAGTGTGTCATAGATGACATCATCGTTTGCTATATTGCATGTCCATCTTGTTTGTTTATTGGTTGAGTATGTCATAGATGACGTCATCTTTAGAAGTCTCTATGTGTGATGTCGATTGAAGGTGCTGAACCTGGGTATAGCCAAACTTTCTAAATAATTTTGAACTGTTATTTTGTAGCTAATAAATATTCTTTTTCTAGCTGGTCTGTATGTGTGATCATTTGCATTAGGCAGAGAAGAGAACATCTTGCAGCCTATTGTTAGAGGAAATGTGTGTGTAGCAATGTTTCCTGCGGTTAAAGTAAATTTTACTCCAAACTGATCTAGGAGTTTTTCTGTTTTAGCTGTTAAACGGAAATCAAAATAATCAATCATACTATTGTGGTAAAATTGAATAATTTTTTCAATTGGCATATCTGTTATATGCAGGCTTATTTGTAGAAGTAGAAGACCGATTCCTTCTCCTTCATCATTAATTCTTTCTACAACTTTGATTCCTTTATAAGAATCTTCGTTGAAGGCTATCGTTACCAACTTTTGTTGTAATTCATACAACACAATAGGAAATTCTGTACAAATCTTTTGTGAGACTATCTGTTCAAATTCTGGGAAATGTTGTGTAACTTGTTTAAAACATTCTTTCCACGGTGCATCAAGGTTTCTAGGCTTCTAGCTTTAAAAGAACTAAAATCTTTGTTTATGAATAACTCTTTCTTATCTAGTTGTTGTAAAAGTTGTGTATTTTTTGCTTCTAGAATAGTTATTTTCTGTTGTAATACGTTGTTTTCAAGCTGAAAATGTATAGATGTACTTTTTTCCTGTTGTATCAATTGTTTTTGTAACTTTGCAATAATATCTTCTTGAGTCTTTATGAGCTGCTCAGGATTTATTTTTGCAATGTCTGAAAATGTTGGGACCTCGTCAGTCTCGATGAAGAAGCTCTCTACACCGAAGTGATCTCTTGTTGTTTTTAAGCTTCAGCAAAACGGTAGTAACCTTTGTATATAGGTCCATAGCAGTTTATATATTTTGCAATTGTTTCCCATTTGTTGAAAATTCCAAGTTTATTTCCTCTAAAAATTATATAATGTGTAGACTTTGGTTTTTGTTATGGGATTTTAATAGTTTGTTCTTGAAAATAGATGCTAAGAGCATTGAGTACCTGTACTTTGAACGAAGATGCTTGTGGCATGGTTTGAATATGTCATAAGTTATCTAATAAACATTGTTGTTTTTCTGTTAAAGTTAATCCCATTATATGTCTAAACTTTGTATTTTGGTCATTACATTTTGGCAATGCAAAATTACCAAAGGTAATAACTGAATTTTTTGGGCTTGCATCCATTTGTTTAAACTGTATTTTTTTGGTTTTATGGATGGTGGTAAGTGTGTTGTTGGAGACTGTTTATATAACTCTATAGGATTATAAACAATACTTGTAGGGCTATAAACTTGTTTTGTGGAATTGTGAACTGGTGTTGTAGGAAGGGAAACTTGTGTAATGTTTTCTAAGCAATCATATGAAGAAGCAGATTGTCTTTGACTGTATATCTTATTTTTGCTTGCATAGACTGACTTAAGAGTTTTTTTTTTTTTTTTTTTGTTATCTTCTTCTTCTTCTGAGGAGATGCTCATTGGTGAAGAGTATCTTTTAAGATTTATACGCTGTATAAGCTTATCTTTTCCTTTACTTTTTCTGTCCATCCGCAAACAATAATTTGTTAATGTTTCTGGATAACATATTTGCTATCCCATTATTTTTTCCTTTTATATGTTCAAAATTTATAGTGTATCCACTCCCTTGTATAACATTCTGTAAGTTAACCCATCTTGTCATGTTCATCTTTTTTGCTTTGATCATTTTTTATAAACTTTATTATTGCTTCACAATCGGTTCTTACTGCAAATTCTTTATGTAAGAAAATTTTAAGAACTAAGTAATGCTTGTATTTCAAAATCTAAACTTGTCCAATTCGTACATGTTTTAAAATTTCCGCTTGTATATGAACATATCTTTTCATTCTTTTTAGGAGTTTAAAAAGAAGAACAATTCCCCATCCTTCTCTACATCCATCAACATTTATAATGATATAATCTGTTACTAATGGTATTTCTAATGGTTTAATCTTTTTAACCGTAATTTTTATTTCTCTTATTAACTTTATATCCTCTTAATTATAAAAATATTTTTAAATATTATTAAATTTGGAAATTTGATTGGGCCATAGACCCTTCTACGGGCCATATGATGTTTGTAGAATTAGCTATTTCATTGTGTGGTTAGCGAGAGCCTTTATATATTTGTTATTATTATGTTTTTGTTATTTTTTAGTCTATAGTATTTTGCACACAAAAATAACCTAGATCAGTCGATAGAAAATAGGATATCCATATATTCAAAATTTCCGACCCCTATAAAAAAACTTTTTCGGGTTCACTATTGTTTGTATGTGAAAGTTTTATTCTTTGTTTACACGTTTTTCCCACAAACTTGACGATGAAGCATCATTATGTAAAAGAAAAAAAATCATAAGAAAATATGTTTTTACACAAAATTTCATTGTTGATATTCACAAGAAAAAGAAGTGTTTCATAAAGTACTTGAGGCCTACTTGTTATACACAAGTGTAAGATTATATTTGGCTTCACAAAAACATATAATATATTGGGGAAATGATGAAAATGTACGTGGTTGACATAAAAAGTACGCAAATGTTCGTTTGAAAGTCAATGTCCTCCTTTTAGTCACCTAACTAGGGTCTTCCACGACCCTGACCATGTGTCCTAAGACCCTAAACGTGTTTCAATCACAGAGCGTCACGTCTCACTTTAGGGTCTTGCACGACTCTTGATTGGTGACCAAGACCCTACTTTTAACGACCAAGACTCTGACACTTTATATCCTCGATGACAGTGCCAATGTCTTCAAGACCCTATAAACTTCCTCGTTAAAAGTGCTAGGGTTTTCAAGACCTTTTTGTTTAGTTTATATCTTTTTTCTTTGGTGTGTGATTAGATAATAAATAACTATAATAAATATTTTGTCTTAATAATATTCTAATCATAATATTAAATAAATAAATATTCTCGTTGGCAAACCCTTTCTTCAATTTTTTCATACTCAATTAAGGCTGTGTTTGGCGCGCCATAAGCTAGCTTATCAGCTAGCTTATAAGCTAGCTTATAAGCTAGCTTTTTGACGTTACCAAACGGGGTTTTTTTAATAAGCTACCTTTTTTTAAAAGCCCCGTTTGGTAACGTCAAAAAGCTAGCTTATAAGCTAGCTTTTGAAAAGCTAGTTGGAGTAGCTTTTCAACTAGCTTTTCAACTAGCTTTTATAATATTTCCAATTTTATCTTTCCCTAACTTATAAATAAATATCCTTATTTACATTTATGACATGTACTTTTATGTCATTTTATATTTTTAAGCTAGTTTATCAGCTAGTTTTTACCAAACGTTATTTTTTATCAGCTAGCAGCTAGCTTGTCAGCTAGTTTGTCAGCTAACAGCTAGCTTATCAGCTAGCAGCTAGCTTTTCAGCTAGTGTGCCAAACACAGCCTAAATAAATATAATACAAAGTAAATACATACGATGGGTCCAATGCTTAACTATAGTTAAGTTGATATATATAATAGAAAGATAAAATGATAAGTTGATACATACAATTTTTTTTAACGACAAATTTGGATCATTGACGGGAGCATTACCCACCCACCCGATCATCTCCATTCCCCATGAGAAGGAAACTTACCATATGTGAGAAAATCTCCTGACTCAACTTGTAACCCCCCTTTATTTATTTTTTGTCACAGGTGAGACTTGAACTCAAGACTTCCCACTTTTTAATGTCTTTGGGTACCTCACTTTAATCAATTGAGCTAGGGATCATTGGTAAGTTTATACATATAGATGGAAAAACACAATTATAGATAGATTTAATTACCTTTTCTTTCTTTTTAATCACAAACACTGTAAAAAATATTTAAAAAATATAGAGAATCTACAGTGTTTCTCAAATATAGGGATGTATAGTAATTTTTTTTTCTCTTCTATATTCACAACCAAACCAAATCTACTCACGCAAGTATACGCGCTCTGAATGCTCTAAGTTTCATAGTTTTTCTTTTTTTGACAAGAAGATAACTTTTCAATGCGGTAAACAATCACCTTGACATACAAGGGAGACGGACACAAGTTGCGCTGCCAAGCTGGTCCATGGTTCCTCTTATAAAATAAATTTATTAATCTACTGAAAATAGTTTTTTATGGTAGAATGACTAAAATACCCTTAAAAAGTTAACAAAAATATATAACCATACTAATCTTAGAGACTCGGAGCAAAAAAAAAATGAAAACCTCAAATAATATTTGTTAATGGGACCTACTCTTTGGACACCAGTTCTTTAAATTGACACCCCAAACTGGGACGGTTTGGCCAATAAGTCCCGGTTTGAATAAAACAAATCCGTCAGATTAGCACAGTTTTCGGAAAATGAGGTTTCACCAAAAAGTAAACTGGGGCTTATAGCTCAAACCGCCCCGGTTTGTTCTTCATTTTTTTTTGATAAAAATAAAGTTATTACTTATCCTATTTTTGTGTTATATTATATTTTAACTAATATGGATTAGGAGATTGTGATTTCTCGTCTTTCATATCACAAAACTATTTTCAAAACTAAATTTCATTTCAAATCTCAAGTCGAAAAGCAAAAAAAAAAAAAAAACCAAACAAAGAGTTCCATTTGAAAAAGAGTAAAAAAAGAGTAAAGCAAACGATGAACTAATAAGTGGTCATTCATATTTCATAATCATACACACTTACTTTTAATTTAATTTCATTTTGTGATTTAAAATTTTATAGATTAAAAATCGTGAAAAAAACCTATACCGGGGCATTTTAGGGTACGGTTGTTCGGGGAGAATGACAAAATTATCTTATTCTTTTGTCGGTATTCAAACCGCGCGGGGGGGGGGGGGGGGTGGAGAGTTTGATCAAACGGGGGCGGTTTAAGGTGTTAAAATAAAATTTTAAGGTGTCCAAAAATAATCTCTATTCTTAATAATCTAAAATTTAAACACTAAGTAGTTGCGCACTAGCTGAAAAGCTAGATGATAAGCTATCTGCTAGCTGATAAATTATAAGCTAGCTGATAAAAAATGACGTTTGGTAAAAATTAGCTGATAAACTAGCTGAAAAATATAAAATGATATAAAAATACATGTCATAAATGTAATTAAAAGTATTTATATATAAGTTAGGGAAAAGTAAAACTTGAAATATTATGAAAGCTACTTGAAACGCTACTTCAACTAGCTTTTCAAAATCTAGCTTATAGGCTAACTTTTTGACGTTATCAAACGGGATTTTATAAAAAACTAGCTTTAAAAAAAAAAACCATATTTGGTACAGCTAGTTTATAACGCGCCAAACACAACCTAAATAGTTACTCATAGACGCACATACTAATTAACCTTAAATAAAATTTGGTTTGCTGTCAAGAAAGAAAATTGGAGGTAATAAAAAGAAAATTAATTCCGGTGCACGTCGTTAGGATCCAAAATCAGAAACCCTAGATTACCAAAATCCACCACGTCTCTCGTCTCTATCGGTTCTGCAACGTTGATTTGACTTTGCAATTCGCTCAATCTGCTCTTCAATCCAGCTGAGGTATCAAATCCTAATCCTTTCTATCTTTCCCCCCTTCTATATACGTTTCGAAAACTGTAAGTCGCGTGCTAACCATCTCCTGAATCAGACATAGTTTTTCATCCAGAATTTTAACACCACACATTAAGATTAGTTTTCACAGCCCTTAACAAATTGCGCGTCTTTCCGTTTTCGATAATACCTACAAAGTTTCTTCTGTATCCTGCAATTGTTATGTTGTTATTGAAATTGTCAAACTGGTTGTTGATAATTAACCATTTT
>JBCNJP010006315.1:0-17270 GCA_039602395.1 Deinandra increscens subsp. villosa
GTGGTGGTAACTTCACCACCGATGGCGGTGACAAAACTCCTTCCGCCGGAATCGCGACGGGGACCGATCCTACGATGATCTCGTCACCGGAAACCGGCGGTGACGAGGTGGCGGGTACCGGATGGTAAAGCGGTGCGGGCCACGAGGACGGAACCGGGCGCGGTGGTCTTGGTTGCGCCGGCAACGCGAGAACCACCAATTGGCGATCAGCCGGCGGTGCGCCGGCGGACACGGTGGGGGCGGCGGTGGCTGCGGCTGCGGCTTCGGCTCGGCTTGCAGCCTCGGCTCGGGCGGTGGCTGCTTCCTGGTCAAGTTGCTGAATAATACTCGCGAAACGTGGATCCATCAGGAATCACTGTGGTGGTGTCACCGGAGATCAAGGGCGGCGACGGCAAAGGGTTTCTCCTTCTGCTCCTTGGTTTGCGACGCAAAGAGAGAGGAGGAGGAGGAGGAGATCAGGGTTTCAAAAAACTTATGACTTGTTCTCCACTCCTCCCCACCCTATAGGAGAATTTCGCAGACCATGGGCCCACCATGGCCTTCTGCGAATTCTCCTTGGCCCACCAATGGGTTAAACTGTTAACCCATTAACAGTTTAACTCATCCGTCTTTTTAATCGGAATGTATTTAGCCGATTAAATTTGTCATCGTAATAAATAAATCAGTATTTATTTATTCGCCAATCAGTTCAATTAACTATATTAAAAGGTAATTAGTTTATAGTCCATTGACCCGGGGTAACTCTTACGGGTCAACATCGGTCGGGTTCGTTAATTCGTCAGGTCAGGACACCCTGTTTCTAACAATCCCGACACCTCTCCGAGGATTTGGAAATGAATCTATTCAGGGCTGCAACCCGACCTGTCAGCCTTTGTACATCCTGTGGTTGACTCTGGCGACTTCAGGTTCACTATAGCACAAATTTGCTCCGGGCTTGCTTCGATTCCTCTTTTGGTCACCATGTAACCCAGGAATTTGCCGGCACCCACTCCAAAATGGCACTTTTCTGGGTTCAGCTTCATGTTGTACTTGTCCAGGATATCAAAAGATTATCTAACATCCTGGACGTGGGTGCTGACATCCAGGAATTTTACTACCATATCATTTATGTATACCTCCATAGTCTCTCCTAGCTTTTCTTTGAACATCATATTTACCAACCTTTGGTAGGTTGCCCCTGCATTTTTTAATCCAAAAGGCATAACAACATAACAATAAATACCTGTTGGTGTGATGAAGGTTGTATCCTCTTAATCGCTGGGCTCCATCTGAATTTGTTGAAATCCGGAGGTGGCATCCATGAATGTTAGCATTTCATGCCCCGCCGTTGCGTCCACCATGGAGTCAATGTGTGGAAAAGGAAAAGGGTCTTTAGGGCATGCACGGTTCAAATCTGTATAATCTACACAGACCCTCCATTTGCCATTTTTCTTTTCCACTACCACCACATTGGCCAACCATATTGGGAACTTAACCTCTCTGATCATTTTATTCTTCAATAGACGGTCTACCTCCTCCTGGATTAATACATGCTTCTCAGGAGCATACTTTCTCCTCTTCTGATGCACGGGCCTGTAAGAATGATCAATGCCAAGTTTATGTTTTATAATATCTTTGGATATACCTGTCATGTCTTCAGTGTTCCATGCAAATTTTGACATTCTAGACCGGAAGAATTTCACCAGTTCCTCTTCAATGGGGCCAGGGATGTTAGTGCCTATTGATACTTTCTTCCCAGGATGCAGGGGGTCTAGGACTACTTGCTTAACATCCTGCTCCCTTGCCTCTAGGATGTCCCTGGCCTTTTTCTTTAATTGCTATCATTGCTTGGCTTTGGCTGAAATCTTCATGGCTGAAGTGTAGCAGTCTTTTGCTTCTTGTTGGTCGCTATGGATGGTGACTACTCCCCAGGGCGTTGGCAGTTTGACGCATTGATGGTACGTAGAGGGGACATATTTCATGTCATGAGTCCAGGGTCTGCCCAGGATGATGTTATATCCGGAAGGGGCATCCATGACACAAAAGCGTTGCATCGAGTTTACCCCCTCAACATAAAGTGGAAGTTTTACTTCTCCCAGGATATTCTTCGTTTCCCTACTGAATCCCACGAGGACTGTGGATTTGGCGATTACTTTATCTTGGGATATCCCCATTTTCGTCAACGTTTCTAGCTGAATGATGTTGACAGAACTTCCCCCGTCAATGAGGATCCTCTTTACGAAATGGTTGGCTATGTAGAGTGTGATCACGAGCCCATCATGGTTAAGATCCATGACTTTGCACCTGTCATCTTCACTTAAAGTAACATTCTTCACGTCTGCTTGCACTGAGGGCTCTGAAAGGTTTCCTGGGTACGTTAGATCTGGTCTCCCTTGCGTGCCTTTTAGCTGCAGAATAAGAAGTACCACATATATCAGATCCACCAGAAATAAAATATATTACCTTTGCATCCGGATATGGGGATGCTGCTTGATCGGGGTGTCCACGAGACCTATCCGCATCCAGGGTCTGGTCAGTGCCCATGGATATCGCAGACTGGTCAGCGCCCCTGGATTTGTCCTTTTTCCTCCCCAGGAGTTCTTTCAGGAACCCTTCGCTCAGTAAATAACTGATTTCCTTCCGCATGGCTATATAATCCTCGGTTACGTGGCCAAAATACTCATGATATGCACACCACTTGGATTAATCTTTCCAGGATGCTTGTTTGTATGTCTTCCTAGGCCACCTTGCTTTGTTCCGCATGTCCTGCATAGCATTAACCACACCTGCAATGTCAGTAGAAAAACAAAATTCATTGGAAGTAGGGTACTCTTTGTCATCCTCGTTTTCACCTTGGTCAACCCTATTAACACTTGGATTATCGGGTTTGGAATATGGTTTAGGTCTCTGAGACCTTGGATATGCCGGTTCTGACTTCTTGTTAGAAGACCCATATCCTGGGACAACGTCAGCCTTTTCCTGTATTTTCTTATCCTCTTCAAGCCTGATGAATCGTAGGGCCCTATGCCTCACTTCATCAAGCCTGTGACAAGGATTCATCACCAGATCTTGATAGAAGGGTGATTCTTTGTTGAGGTCCATCTTGAATGCCTGGACAGCAGTAGCCATATCCATGTTGGGAATATCCAGGGTCTCCTTGCCGAACCTGTTTACATAATCCCTTATAGACTTGTTAGCATTCTGGGTAACCCAATAAAGATCACTTGTTAGCATTCTGGGTAACCCAATAAAGATCACTTGTTAGTTTTTCAAAACTGTGACTACAAGAAAATTTGTTATTAAATAAATTAATTATATGAGAAAAGGACGGGATAGAATAGGGTGGAATACTCAGTAGCCATTTCAAGGCTGAACCTGTGAGTGTTGACCTAAAGCCCTTACATAAGCATGTCTCCTTGATATCAGGGGGCATGTAGATCACCTCCCTTCTTTCCATATACTGGGCCACGTGTTCCTCCGGATCAGTCGTGCCATCATATAGTTTCATACTGGGGGTCTAAAACCTCTTGGGTATCTCCACGTCACATATTAGAGAAGTGAACCTAGAAAGTCGATGGCTCGATGGTGCTACTTCAGGGATAGGCTGGACCACCCCAGGAACACTCGAGATCATCTCCTTCAGTTTCTTGAGTTCCTTTGCCACTATCGGGCTTAAACCTGTATCCTGCACAGATTCATTAATATGAGCATTAAGGTTAGGGGTTCGAAGGATGTTACCAGTATCCTGGGTAGTGGTGCCCCCCAGGATTCGAGGCAGAGTCCCTGAATGTAGACATCCTGGGCCTGTCAGAAAAGGTAGTATGTGCAGTAGCATATGTAGGCCTCGGATCAATGACTTGAATGTCATCTGCCAGACTGGATCCGTTCCTAGGACTGTCGTATTGCAGCCTCCTAGCCCGAACAGGAGATACGTGTGTATGATCCACCGTGTTCATCTCTGACCTTAGCTTAGCTACCTCTCCAAACATGTCCTGGTTCACCTTCTATTGTTGTTCCATATATTGCTGTACTTTTATGAACATGGTAAGGAGTTCATCATTGGAGACCATTATTGGAATTTCTCCACTACGCCATGTGCTCGTGACACCCTGATTGGTAGCCCTGCTGGTATTTCGGTTCACGGTAGTAGTTGTTGACGTGGTGACCCGTGGCGGTGGTGGAGGAAGAGCAGTGCTAGTAGTAGTAGAAGTGCTTGCAGAGGTAGTTGCATTTGAGGTACTTGGTTATGTTGCCATTTTTTGATAGATTTTTGTAAAAATCAAGTTGAGAATAAATCTAACAAGAGTTTAGAAAAACATTGACACCAATGGCCCCATGTTGGGCGCCAAATTGTTTTGGCTTAAAATTAGAAAGCTAAATTAAGTAACCAAATTCGTTTGTGAGGTATGGTGCCCTGGATGTAAAGTTTCTATAAATCAAGTTTGTTAGTAAAAATCCAAGGTTTAATGGAAATATATAGAAACACAAGCAACAACTTCCCTGAACGCAACTAAGGACAGCGAGATTTGAAAGGGGGAAAAGCCCTTAATCCTTTAATGTCTTCAAGGATTGCCGGTATAAAAAACCTTTGACAACGATAACACACGTTGCCTATTTATTGCTAAGTAAAAAGTGTCGAATACAAGTGTTTGCGGCTTGATTTCTATGTGGTAGTCTGATTACAAGTGATCGAGAGAGTAAAAAAATGAAGCCTATGCCACGTATAAATACATAGATAACCTAACTAACATCCGAGATTCCTGGGATCTTCTTTCAACCACTTATGGCCGTTATTTGACCGAGTTTAACGGCGGGTCTCTTTTTCCACACGTGCTTCTGACCTTGACCAAGTCTATATGACCGTTATCTTCCCCACTGTTCCTGGCTTAGACACACGAAATCAAAGAGAAAGATTAGTAATGCTATCCTAGCATGCAGGGTTACCGTGCATGCTCGGTTAACTAGATAAACAGATTCAGAGTACATTACATCCTGGGATAATAGTTAAGTAAATTATAAGCATACACCCTGGGTCAAGTTACCGAAAACACCTTCCCTACATGTTCGACATCCAGGGCCATTAACCTGTCGGAGATCTTTAGTAATAGATTAGGTCAAAATTCAGGGTATAACAGCACCGCCACCTACGACTACTCAGCCTCCTCCATGGAACAACCATCCCATGAACACCCGGGCGAAGTCGGGAATCACCAAACCCGTCACCCTCCTTAACCTACATGTCTCTAGCCCCACTCTCTCACCGATCCCTACCTCATATACCAAAGCATTAAACGACCCGAATTGGCGTGAAGCTATGCTCAATGAATTTATAGTGTTGCAGGATAATGAGACATGGGAACTAGTACCGAGACCGTCTAGATAACCTGTAATTAGATGCATTTGGTTGTTTCCTCACAAGTTTAAATCGGACGGGTCTCTTGAGCGCTATAAAGCGCGCTTGGTTGTTAATGGGAAATCTCAGACTGTGGGCATTGATTGTACTGACACGTTAAGCCCTGTGGTTAAACCTACAACTATACGCACGGTGTTATCATTAGCAGTTTCACAAAACTGGCCTATACACCAAATAGATGTTAAAAATGCGCTTTTGCATGAAGATTTAGCTGAGACGGTCTATATGCAGCAACCACCAGGCTTTATTGATTCACGGGCTTCGGATTATATGTCTCGACTTAAGTGGTCACTCTATGGCCTTAAGCAAGCTCCGCGAGCGTGGTACACTCTCTTTTCTACCTTTTTGCTCCAATAGGGTTTTCGGAGTAGTCAGTTAGATACGTCTTTATTTGTGTATCGCCATGGAATTCACACTACGTATTTATTGTTATATGTTGATGACATTGTCTTGACTGCCTCAGATACATGTTTTCTTCGGAACTTGATTGCCTCCATCTCCCATGAATTTGCGATGACTGATCTGGGTCCTCTACATCATTTTCTGGGTATTACAGTCACACGTAACTCTTCAGGATTATTTCAACATCAGTCCCAGTATGCTCGGGATATCATTCAGCGTGCTTCTATGAGTTCATGCAAGCCTTCGGCTACACCAGTTTATACGAGCACTAAACTCAGTGTCACTGATGGCCCTTTGTTACATGATGGTTCTCTGTATCGCAGTCTTGCAGGAGCACTTCAGTACCTTACATTCACAAGACCTAATATTACGTATGTTGTTCAGCAGGTATGTCTGTTTATGCATGCTCCTTAGGAGCCACACTTTCAGTTCATGAAGCGCATACTATGCTATTTGCAGGGAACGTTGGATTATTGTATTCAGTCATCCCCCACCACAGCTACATCACTCACAGCTTATTCAGATGTTGATTGGGGGGATGTCCAGACTCTCGCCATTCCACGTCGGGATATTACGTGTTTATGGGTAATAATCTTCTGTTGTGGTCCTCTAAGCATCAGAATACTATTTCGAGGTCCAGTGCTGAGGCTGAATACCGGGCGGTCGCCAATGCAGTTGCTGAAGTTAGTTGGCTGCGCAATCTTTTATTGGAACTACATGTCCCCTTGCGCTCTGCTTCAGTTGTGTATTGTGATAATGTTTCTGCTGTCTACTTATCTGGCAATCATGTTCAACATTAGCGTACCAAACATGTTGAGATTGACATACATTTTGTTCGCGAGAAGGTCCGTATTGGTCATATTCGGGTTCTACATGTGCCTTCCGCCTATCAGTACGCGGAATTTTCACTAAAGGATTATCGCGTCCCTTTTTTTAGAGTTTCAGAGATAGTTTGAGCATCCGGTCTCCTCCCGCTCCAACTGCGGGGGCGTATTAGTCTATGCATATTATGTATATGTTTATATTGTATAGGGACTAGTATGTATCTTGTACAAGCATATATGGGGGATGTAAATCCTTTTTATCAATAAATGAAATCATAAACACGTTTATTATTTACCTCCCCTAATCTTACATATGCTCTCATTTGGTTGTTTGTTTATCCAGGTAAGGTGAAGAGTATTCTAAGCAAGTATAAGGGACCCATATTCTTTGTTAATTAGAATTCCCAAATGAAAGACAAAGGAATTTGTTAATTTGATTATTTAATTATTTGCTAACAATTATGTTATATTGTTGACAACAATGGCAGATCGTTTATATGGAGTCATTAGGTAATCACCCAATTTAGATCTTTTACTTGCTTCATCATAAGTTGTGGATAGAAGTATTTCTTAGTATCTAACATAACTTTATTGTGTTGGTAGACATTAAATTTTGAAATCTGTACTTTAGGTAGATTATATTCTTCTTAATAGCAGTAGTAGGGTACTAGGGATAATCTAGTGATTATACATTCCTTTATAAGAACGGTAATTTCTTATGATTATCATAAGAGATTCCACCAATGGAAAGTTGATATGAGTTCTTAAACATATAGATTTCACAGGTTATTGGATTTATGTATTGTTGTGTGATAAAAGGTTACATCTTACCTTTTTTTACATCTGTTTTCAACTTTTATATTAGGTTTTCAACGATGGCACGTTCCAACCTTTGGAGGAGATATGGGAACTGTTCTCAAGTTTTTAGTTGTTGGTAAGCAATTAGGACAGTATAAAAAAATTGGAACTGGAATAAAAGGTTTGATTTTCTTGAAAAAAATAGAATTAGAAAAAATGCAAACGGAGAATGGTCTTTAATTGATTTTCTTGAATTTAGCTACCATCTGTACCCGTTCATCACATTGTATATATATATACAATAGAGAAAGCAAACTTATGGTTTTGTGTCATTTTGTCTTTTTCAGCACCTCATATGGTTTAATATATATTAATAGATTTCATAAAATGTTAAATGAACATTGGTTTGCTTTGGTGGCTAAGACTTTAGAGTTTGGTGGCTTGGGCTCAAGTTCGAATCCTTCATATTTACTTTTTTTTCCTCAGTTTCTTTTCATACATATTAAGTGTTATTAAGAACTATTTAATATTTACTAATATACAGGAGTATTTAATTGACTTTTCATGACTAATGTGTGCAGTTCTAGCCACTATGGGTTTCGTTTGTTCGTGATAACATCATTTTAAAGGTTAGTCTCCTTTAGTTATTTACATTTTCATAGTTTAAGAAGGTAATGTTGTTGCTTTCTTATGGCAACAGATGTGGATTAAAACTGATAGGCATTGAGAATGTTCGGTTTACTCATTTTTATTACCAATCTATACAGAAAATCTGTACGACCGTAGCAACGCACGGTTGATCTCTATTATATTTTAATATACAAAACTCATAAAATTAAAATTATATTCAACCTCAAATACCGCAGCAACGCGCGGTCAATCTCTAGTTAACATTAATTTATAGTTGCTTATGTAATTCAATTGATATCTCTATCTTCATAGTTGTAACTACTCTTTCTTTGTATGTAAAGATAGGCTTGGTTTGTTTGAGTAGGGAAGTCGCGAGTTTCTTAGAAAATCTAACATTTGAGTAGATAAAATAAAAAACAGAGGTATGTGCCGTCAAAACTACATCCTCTTAAATCATTTTAGGCGTGCTATGATGCTTCTGATAGATCTTTAATTATTTATTTCCATAATTGAGTTTTTTTTAAGAGTCACTTTTGCCCCCTTTTTAATAGATTAAGATTATGTTAAAAAGAAAATATGACACATTGACTTCACTTCATTATACCTAAATTCAACTTCAGTTTCAATTATTAAACAATCTAAGAATCATTCCCTGTACTTTAAAAAAATTATTTGATCTTTCTTGCATATTTAACTATAGAGATATCATAACGGCTTGAATTTATTTTCAACAACATAAACAATTCCAGTTCTGATCATGTTCAAAAAATTCGGCAGTTTCAGAATTTCTGAAACAATTGGTGTGATACAGACACTTTGGGTATGCAAAGTGGGTAGAGGCACTTTATGGTTATAAAAAAACATCATTTTTAATGAATAACGGCACTTTATGGTCATAAATTCTTTTTGAACATGCTTTGTTTATGTTGCACAGAAAAGCTTAGTAGTGGATTATGTTTACACAACCCAAATCAAAGGGACAAACATTAGCATCTATAGACCCATCTTGCTGGTTCACTTTTTTTTCCTATAATATAAAGCTATTGATCCATATATCCATTCACTTCCTGTCAATAGCAAAGATCTATAGAATTTAAATTGTTGGCTCTCTTTTGTTTGGTTTGCTTTGTATCTTTTATTAAAAACATTTTTGTAAGAAAATGTGTAATTCATGTTTTGTAGATGTAATTGATCTTCATACATTTCCATAGCTTCATGCTACAAATAGGGATGCAGTAAAAATTATGTAGTGCAGTACTTTATTTCATATATTCATAATTAATGGTATCTTTGAATGCGGGCTCAATGCAAAAGTATGTCAGAAAGAATAGGAACCCGGAGATTAGCATTAGTAAGTCGTGATGAGAACCTATTAAATCTGAGTTTCTGACCCAGTTTTCTTGGGGCATGTGGTATACTCATATGGTGTTAAACTTTAACAACCCCCACGTAGGCGATGACTTGATTATTAGCACCACTTAACATGGATGGGGTATACTCTATGTTATGTTATGTGGTGTTATTGAATATTTTATTATTATTATTTTTCCTTTTAAAAAATATAAATTGCAATCTAAAGTCTTAATTCAACAAAAATAAAAGATACATATTACATAAATAGGAAAATTAAAAAGAAAAAATTATATCAAACAGAAAATAAACTACTTTAAAAAAACCCTCATACTTGAGAATATATTGTGTAAAATTAGACAACTACGTATAACGTTCACGAGACAAAAAAATACTTTAAAAAAAACAAGTCATTTTCCGTTCAAACATATACCATTGTGTTCGGAAAATGAAAATAATGAAGACCTCGAATTTTATTATTCAAAAAAGTGTAGCATGCTTAAGTTATTTGTAAAGTACCAGGTTTCTTCCAAATTAATCATTTTGATTTAATAGTATAAAAGTTTTGTCCATGTGTCGATTTATTGTTGGCTTCAAAGAGAGTGTCAAATATATCACGGCGTTGTATGTTTAGCGTTGTTATATGGCGCAGCCCTTTCACGCGTGAGGGGTGATGTCGTGTGAGTGTATATATATTTTTCAATAAGTTTTTCACGCTTTGGTTTTAAATTTATAAAAATGATAATCACCTCGGAACTAAACCACACACGAATAGGCAAGTGTACCTATCGATTATCGATTTGTAATAAAGCTTTGGGAAGAACCAAGTATCGATCCAAAGACGCGAGAGCTCCTGGTACTAAACTTATATCATTGTCTAGCCGATAATAGATGGTGGATTGTTTCAGTTGCTTTAAACTAAATTAACTAGTAATTAATCTAAATAAAGCGAGTAACAAAGGTGAAGATGATCAATAAAGAAAGAGATCACTTAGAATTGAATCCACCTAGTTGTACAATGATAAAATACATATATATCTGATGAGATCATTTTCTACACATGAAATATGGGAATAGACTAGACCCCCGTCACGGCTATCTAATCATATGATTGTCCGAAAAGCTAGAACGATAAACACACAATAGCCACCTAAAGTCATGCAATAAAGTACCAATAATATAATTATCTTGATTATAAAGATGGACTAAACTTCTGTCAAGGTTACTTAATCCCATAATCCTTTGGAAAGCTAATAGGATGAACACATATTAACCACCTCGAATCACGTAATGTAAACAATATCATGAAGTATTTCAACTTGTAAATATTTTACCACGAATACATGAACTACGAATTTACGCTAGTAAACTATAATCACACATACACAATGATACAAGGGACAACGAGTGTAACGGCCTTTCCAAGCATATACACAAGGATGCACATTTGTTAACAATTCTAAATGCTCAAATCTCCATCCACCATTCCTAGTCAAATGCTATGAACATACATACTTGCATATATATATATATTCATGAATAAATACCTTAACACATACGGTTTTCTAACATGATATGGTCAAGATATCCACGTGATTAAACATAAAATTAAGTAAAACAAACACACATAACCATTAAAGAACATGATCCCCCTTTTTACGTCCCCATGCAGCCTGTGTGGTGACATGGGGCAGAAAAAAGGAAAGAGAGGGATGGGGTTTCTCTCGCTTTTGGCATAGTGGGCCCTCGGTGGGGGCTCGCACGACGGGCTATTAGCTCAGTGGTAGAGTGCTCCCCTGATAATTGCGTCTTTGTGCCTTCATAATATTGTTAAGGTCCTCAACATAATCATCACCAAAAATATATATATGTAGATGAACATAGTTTAGCTAGGATTCATCTCATCTATGTTAATCAAGAGTTTAGCTCATACTAGCTACAAAAATACCCAAAAGACAACTTACAAAATTAGAGTGAAACATGTCTAATGATGAAGAATCAAACCGAAATCAAAGTGGAGGTGGGTTGAGAAACACTTGAATCTCCTTCCGAGAGGACGATCTTCACTTTTTATTTATGAAGTTGAGATGAGATTAAACTTGATTTTTTGAAGATGGAGTATTAGGGTTTTTGTTCTTCTCCCAAATTTGGTTACTCCTTCGTCGTCTCCCTTTCTTTTCTTTATACTCCTAAAGAAGTCAATATAATATCTCCCTCTCCCCAAGAAAATATGTGGCTTTAAATCCCTTATCCTCAAAGCATACGGCTCTGGAAAATCATATGGTACACCAACCAAAATCAACCCCACTTGGGGTATTAAATGAGTAGAGGATAAATCCTCTAGTGGGGGATTAAAGGAAACATAAAGGGGACTAGAGGAATTTTCCTCTAATGAAGCTTGAGTAGTGGAATTTTCCTCTGGTAGGGAACGTTTTAGCTCGTCTTCTTTTGAAACCTATAAAAAATTAAATATAACTAAATAAGAACTAATTCCTAAAAATATAACATGAAAACTCATTTAAATGAGGGACAATGTGTATGATATATATATATATATATATATATATATATATATATATATATGGGTAGGGATTCATGGAAAACCCCTATTTTCTGGAAAACCTGGAAAACCCTTTTTTAGCCATTGATTTCCAAATTAATGGTCTAGATTAAGGAGAGGCTGGATTGTAAATATTGATAACATATTTCATTTAATGATGGCCATAATGGTAATTTGGTTTACCAAAAAATTTAATACCTTCTCTCTCTCTACTCAATATTGTTCCAGATTTTTTTGAAAATCTTGGAGAAAAAAAAACTCTGATCGTATCCATTAAAAGCAGCGACGGCAAAGAGAAACTAGGGTTCGAAGCATCGACGGCGAACTTCATCTGTGTCACTGTATATTATTACAATGATGTAACAATTATATTTCCTTTATATGTTGCTGTAAATTGTTACTGTGATGTAACCGTTATATTTTCTTAAATACTTTAACCTGATGAGAATAAATTATATTACATCTTTGTAACAATTAAGGAATTGAGATTTAATAAGGAAAAAAAACTTTTTAAAAACACATTATTGATAAAACAGAAAAATATGTTACAAGAGTGTAATATATTTCTAAATTACCACTATCATAAGCTGATTTAGAAAAATAAAAATTTTGTGTTGCTGTATATTATTACAGTGATGTAACAGTTATATTTTCTTTCTGTGTCGCTGTAAATTGTTACGGTGATGTAACAATTATATTTTTTAAATACTTTAACCTGATGAGGATAAAATATATTGCATCTTTGTAACAATTAAGGAATTGAGATTCAATAAGGAAAAAAATATTTTTAAAAACACATTATTGATAAAACAGAAAAATATGTTACAACTGTGTAATATATTTGTAAATTAACCGGATCATGATCATACTTGTCGTGAACGCTTGGGTTGGGTGATTCGACACCATCAATTGCTTCATGTTGTTGATTATAATCATATGGATTACACAATGGAATGAAAGATTCGACATCATCAATTGATGAACGTGATGAGATTTTTGGAGAGGAACAACGAGAAGAACTAGAATTAGGGTTTAGTTATTTGCGATTTTCTATGAATTTTGATAATGGAAAATCCATGGAAAATTTCAAATTAGTTATTCACATTAATGGTAAAAAAAACTATATAAAAATAGATATGCTAAATTTACATTATTACCCTTTCATTAAAACAAAACTCAAAAATTAAATGGAATTATGTGATTGGTGGAGAGTATTTTTTCAGGTTTTCCAAAAACTAATGGGTTTTCCATTGATCTTCTTCCTATATATATATATATATATATATATATATATATATATATATATATATATATATATATATATATATATATATATAGGGAGAGGATCATTTGAGAACCAATTGGGTTTGAGAACTAAAAAGAACTAATCTTAGCCACTAGTTTATATATATGGAAACCCCCCCCCCCCCCATGAATTATAGTGGTCCCCACTTGAAATTTGTGGTGGAGATTTAGTTCTCAAAAGTTCTCAAAATAAAAAGTTCTCATTTGAACCTAACCCTATATATATATATATATATATATATATATATATATAGAATTGGGGTAAAATACATCATGCAAATCCCCCTACATCACCTACGGATTAATCCTAGCCCTACATCTTACGTTTTTTTAAATAATCTCTATTTTCGCTAATAAATCACACGGAGGGGCATTATCGTCATAGGATTAAATTTTTTGTTTCCCTCCCATTTTCATTCTGTAACTGCATTTCCGTATTTTATGGAAAGAGATTACAATCTATTTTAGGGGTTGATCAAGGTGTATTTCTTATCATAACGAGTCTTTTAATTCGGTTTCCAATTGCTATTACGTTGTTAATTTTTAGTTTTGGAGTAAATTTGTGATGGAGAATTCGTCTGAGAACTCGATCGAAGGTAATATGTTTTCGTTTATTAGTTTTATGTTGCATACATTCGATTCGCGTTCACGAGATCTTCATTTTGTTTTTCTGATTTGTTATACAGTTATCGATATGCAATTTGTTGAATCGCGATGTGATTTTTATATGCTAACTCACTAATTATTTCATATATGCTAACTCACTAATTATTTCATTTTTACCATATGTTTGGGTAGTATGGCGTTTTTATTTTAAGAAGTATCCTACTTTGTGTTTGTTTTTCATAGATTATGATTTTTGTTATGATTTTCATTTAATAACGTGATATGGTGTTTCTGTGATAGATATTTATGTGCACAAGGTTGTTGGTATTGAGGTGACGTCCCCTAACTCTGGTGGAAAATTCTATATCCCTGATGTTCCAGTGAAGAATAAACCGTATGAAGGAACGTTATTCGTTTCGCTTGACCATGCATTAAAATATTATCAGTATTATGCTAGAATTTCTGGATTTAGTGTGCGTAAGTCTACAGAGAGGCATGATCGATTTGGTGTTAGCACGCAGAAACAGTTTGTATGTTCTCAGGAAGGGTTTAATAAAAAAAAGAAGGTCGACACACTTAATGACACTGCTAGGCAAAAGGTATCCAGAATTAGTGTGTCTAAAAGAGTTGGATGTAAGGCAGAGATGTGTGTGGTGTTTGAATGCAATTTGTGGTATGTGAAGAAATTTGTTGAAAAGCATAATCATCCTTTTGTTGATGAGCAGGATATGCATTTCCTTGTATCATCTAGGAGACTTACCCATTTGCACAAACACATCATTAACAGCATGTCTAGGATGAATGTTGGTCCTGTAAGAGCTTTTAATATGATGAGGGAGATTTATGGTGGCTTTGAGGAAGTTGGTGCGTCAAGGGAAGATTTTAAAAATTACAGGAAGCAATATAACAATGTGATTGGTGAGTATGACGCGCAAATGGCTATAAATCATTTAATGAGGAAGAAAGAGTATTTGCCGAACTTCTCATGCGAGTATTTTACTGATGATGATAACTGTTTGAGGGGTTTGTTTTGGGCTGATGAGCTTGGGAAGAAGAACTACCATATTTTTGGGGAGGTGATGTCATTTGATGCAACTTACCGCTCGAACAAGTAAAAAAATTATTTTTTGTTTTCAATTATTATATGGTTAACAGCATGGCGTTTTTATTGTATTTTTATTCAGTACCTTTTTTCTTTTGTTTGAATCAGATAACGTGTTTGCATTTTGTGTAGGTACTCTATGGTGTTTGTACCATTCACAGGAATTGACAACCACTGCTCTAATGTAACATTTTGTGGAGCCTTACTTGGATCTGAAACTACAGAATCGTATGTATGGTTGTTAAGGTGTTTTCTGAAAGCATTTTTCAAACAACCTCAGGTGGTTGTGACAGATCAAGACCCTGCCATGACTAAAGCAATTGATCTTGTTTTTAAAAAATCAAGACATCGTTTCTGCATGTGGCACATTATGAACAAGCTTTCGATAAAGGTATGGTGTTTTTATTTCTCCTTTTTTTTTTACTTTGGGTTTATGTATTTTTTTTCAAATGCTTGTTAATTTTCTATTTTTTTTTTTCAGGTGGGTGTACGGCTGTGTAACTCCACAGATTTCAAAAAAGACATTTGCAATATCGTGTGGACCGATGCAATATCATCTGAAGAGTTTGATAAAAAGTGGGAGCATATTATTGATCAGTATAATTTAAAAGACAACAAGTGGTTACACGATATGTTTGGCATACGCAAATCGTGGATAGCAATTCATAATTTTTTTTTTTTGGCTTGCCTTCATTCTACTTGGTTAGATTACATGTTGAGAAACTGGAGGATGCCTGCTGTCGAAGCTAACAAGTGGCAAGATGCTTGAAGCTCGAGAGTATGCATTGCCAACAAGGGTGGAATTGTTAGAACCTATTTGTTAGCAACACAAACTTATTGTTTTCTTATCTTGTATTTGATACTTCATTTTGTAATTGTCTTTTGATATGTACTTGGTGAACTTTGTGTAAATGTTAGCGTACTTGTTATGCTTCTTAGCGGACTTGTGACTTATGCTCTTAACGGACTTGATTTACTCTTAGTGTACTTGTTTGAATGTTATCTTAGCGGACTTGTTTATTCCTAGCGAACTTCTTCACTTAGAAGACTTGTTTTGTTCCTAGCGTACTTAATTTGTTCTTAACGAACTTGTTAGCGTACTTGTTCAAGTTAGCGTACTTGTTTATGTTAGTGAACTTGATAATGCTTAGCGTACTTGTTAGCGTACTTGTTGCTACTTAGCGTACTTGTTAGTGGACTTGTTGATGCTTAGCGTACTTGTTAGCGGACTTGTTAAGTGCTAGCGAACTTCATTTTAGTCTTAGCGAACTTGTTCTCCTGTTAGATATATTTTGCTAAATTCTAGGTAATGATTGTGTCGTGTCAAACATTCTATTTGTCCCAGGTTCTCTAGTAGTATAAATACCATTAAGAAAACCCTATTGGCAACGCTTGAAGGAGTATTATTCCTACAAGGAGAGCCTTTGTGTGTGTGTGTTCTTGGTGTTAGTGTGTGTTCTTGAGCTTTAGTAATCATCAATGGGTGTGCATTGATGCAGATTCCTCCATGAATCGACCATCACACATGATTTCCACACTTGTGTGATGAATCATATGAGAACAAGCTGCTCAAATCTGGTCCCGACAGTAAGTGGCCATAGCATGTTCTACAACAGATTTGTGTCATGAATTACTCGTTTCCATTTATTTTCGGGACTGTTTCGAGAATCGAAGGCAATGTGTTCTTTACTTTTTCTGGGTTTTTCTTGAAGCTCTTGAAGATGCTCTAAACGATCTGGTTTATCTTGAAGATATACTTAACGATCTGAACTCAGTTTGAAGATTGTCTAAACGACATGCTTGTTCTTAACGATCAGGTTCTAAGCTAAACGATCAGGTTGATGAACTTAACGATCAACTTATGTTCTTAACGATCTAACCTTAAGTCTTAACGACTTGGTCTTAGTCTTAACGACCTGGTGAGCTGATCGTTCAACTTAATCTAACGACTTGATTTTTGGGTCTTCGTTCAAGGTCATTAAAAGAGTTTTGAACGTCTAGGCTTGTAGAGGATAATCCTACGAGTCTAACAGTATAAAATTCGAGCATTTTTGTTGAGTATCATGAAAGTTATGAGAGGAACACGCTTTTCCGATGGGGTTTGCGTTTTTCCGGTGGAGTTACGACAGAATTAGGGTTTATGAGGTTGAGGATGACAAGCGGTGACGTGGCTGGTGGCGATTGGAGCTAAGAGAATTACTTTCTCTCTCCTGGTCGGTCAACGAGAATTCTCCTATTTCCTTTGTCAACTGCTGATTGGAGGAAATGGATAGCAGGCGGGACCCAACTGGAACAAAGAGC
>JBCNJP010006317.1:0-71665 GCA_039602395.1 Deinandra increscens subsp. villosa
GCGTACAAATCAATGAAGCATCAGTGTACAAGTCTTGAATGCACAAGAACTCTTAAAACCCTAGGTATATAATCCAATTTTTCTCATATACCCTACCTGTTGTCTCCAAAAACTCTCTCGAGCACAGTCCCTCTCTAAAAACTCTCCCGGCCGACCACGGCGGCTAGACCACCGGCCGCCCCTTCTAACCACCCTATTCGGCTAGACCACCACCGAGACCGTCGTGCATCTAACCGGTAGCGCGAGTGGTGACTACAGTCGCGAGTTCCGGCGATGGCGGCTAGGGTTTCAGCAAGATCCCGGCTAGAGTTAAATGCATTGACAAACTCTCTGTTTTTTCGGTACGTTTTCTATCGGATTCCCGAAATCAGATTTCGTTCTATAGGTTGAATCTGTTTGCTTCCGTTTTGCTTCCGTTTAATCTATCTGATGTGTTTCTTTTTGCTTTTGTAGTGCTTCTCGGTCGAATCTACACATTTTGTGACACCCTGTTGCACCGATCTTCTTTTATCTGATTATATAAAAAACTTCAGATCTACGGTTCGTAACTGAGAATTTTTTTACATCAATCTCTTATATTTTCCTGTATGTTTGTTTTCTTTTGTTTTTGGAATTGTTATGGATTTTCGTTTTTGGGTTTTTCATTTTCAGAATCGCAGTAGTGATGCAGGTTTTTCCTTCCGTGTGTATGTGTAAATTATAGTTGATTTTAACTTTTAGGTTTTTCCTAATACTTTTCAGGTTCTTGAATCTCAAGGCACGCCATTGCTCTCTCCTGGTACGCATAAACTCCTCTGAAAGTGTGAAGATTTATAGTTTTAATGGACCTGGTTGTTTTAAGTTCCAAATGATAAAGCTCTGACTTTTGTGTGCTATGTTACTTCAAAGTTCAAACAGAACGTACAAGGATTGATAATTGGTTCTGAAGCTATGTATATAAATCTTCAGAAGTGAATACTATTGATGATCTTATTGTTTATAATCATAAAGAAAACAAGTTTGATTGTAATTAAATGGTAAGCAAAAAGGTTTATTTCTTGTATTTGAAGTAAAAACGAAAAGGGTAAATGCATAGTTGTCAAAAACGCAATAGGTGCACGCCTAGGTGCTTAGGTGAGGCACAAGCAAAATGCCTTGCAACAATGAAGGCGCTCATATATCATTCATTTTTTACTTCTAGAATGGATTTAGCTATCTTTATCTCTAATGTGTGGTAGGTTTTTGAAAATTAGCTTAAAAGAAATTATGTCAAGATGGACACTTTAATAAGTAAACAAGTTGAATTGTTTCTTCTAACGTATATAATGGAAGAGATTTAAGATTCTATAATGCTATCATGTACTCAATATATTTTAACATTGCATTTGTTTAAGGATTGTATGAGCATATTATGTTGTGGCCTATAAGGGTGACCAAAAGTTTATAGCTTATTAATATTGCTGTTAAAGAATAGTTATGTCGTCATATGTAAAATTTCTTTGTGCTGTCCAACAATGAAGATACCTCCATCAAGGAAAATTTTAGCTTATTAATATTGCTCACTTTACTATGCAATCCTACAATACAGTTCTTTTTGCTTATTTCTAGGTTTAAATTTTTGTATGCGCTGCTCTTTTTAATTGGTTTCTGCCTTAAAACTGACTTGCATCATATTAATATGATACAGGTGGTTAGCCAATACTAAGGGTGGTGAGCTGGAATCTCTAGGGTATAAGGACGATTATATAGTTGATTTTGATATACTCGAAAAACGTGGGCAGAGGCTCCAAGTTTTCATTAAATTATTTTTTTTATAACACTCATCACAGGTAATATTACATTCCTTTTAAATATGAGAAATACTATAAGCATTTTTGTTACTGTGTGTTTGTTGCAATTAACAATTTACATGTTTCTTTGGATATAGGCTTGCTTCCTCTCGATTTACTACAAGGCAAGTTCAGTTTTTTCTTCTTCCTGTTTTCTTATTTTTTATTTATTGATGTCACGGAAATGGGTTTGATGCAGGTTTCTTGATGGAACCCTAATACCATTAGCCTTTTTCTTTTGATATGTTATTTGAAGCTTCTTTACTGCTCGATTTTGGCAGGGTTTTTCAATTGCTGTTGGATGCGTTGTTCAAGCAAGTTCGGTTTATGCCTCGCCGTTTTTTCATTCGAATGATCTAATGTGCTTTTGTTTAGTGTTTCTCTATTCTCTGTTCTTGGGTTATGAATGGGGTGACATATGAACTCAGTTGTTGTTCATATGTCATCAGAACCTTTATATTCCTGTTTGTGGTTATGTGCCTTTTAACTAAAAAGAAATAGTCAAACGGGTTGAATGGGTCAAACGGGTTGAATGAGTCAAACGGGTTACACTCATCAGTACCATAAAGCCTCTTATATTTCTGGTGAGCTGGTCATTTACTGTTTAAATCTTTTTATTTGTGAATCAGCTCTATTTTATGATGACAAGCACTCTGTAGCTACAAACAAGGTGAAGCTGATTCTGAACTGTTAAGGGCTGCTCATGTAGGGCCTGATTGTAGTCATGATTTCTAGAAATTCATGAGGTGAGTTTTGAATATATTTGACTTAGTTTTTATGAATTACAACCGGTTAAGCCTTAGGCGATTGAATGTGATGTGTTTTTGTTGCCTTGAAGCAAGTTGCGAGACTGTTTTGAATTGGTTTGTGTCTGCTTAAATACGAATGTTGCAAGCACTTGATTTGGGTTGTTTTGGTGGAGGCTTTGAGTCATCGACCTGTAATCGCTGGTAAGTGGTTATGTTGGTTATGGTTAATGTATACCAAGATTTTAAGTGATTTTGGTATCTATTATTTAATGTAAATGAGTTAGTCGGATGCTTTTTTCGTTCTTGTCGGTTTGCTGCAAGATAAAGGGTTTAAACTACCTGTGCAATTTAATTGGGATGCTTAGGAATCACACTTTCTTTTAATTTTATCATATATTTCATAGTTATATCGTTGTATAGACTTGGTGAAAAATGGTATATTATTGTTGCAGCCCTCTATCTTGCATCAGATGCTGGTTGTGTAGGATTTATGGTATTTATAGATAATGCGATTCTGGTTATGTTGTTTGTGTAGGATATATATGTCGTATATTTCATGGATGTTATATTTTTCATTCAACCACTTAAAGAGAAGTATGATTCATGTCTATTCTACTGATGCAGGCACCAATTTATCTAAACATCTATATGCCTTTTGAAACGCAAAGTGGAATGTGTTCTAGGTTGACCTATTTGGCTCATTTACTTAAGCAAGTCAACCATCAAATAACTCGTGGTTCATAACACCTAACAAAGAAGCTATCAAATTAGGTGTAGATGAATCCATCAATTTACAATTGGCCACAGCCATTGCATCAAAGAACCTTTATATTCTGGAGGTTTGTGTTTTGAGATTTTACTGCTTTTTATATTGATGGAGATTTTGATTGTGTTGGTAAATGCTGTTGGTTTTATATTGCTTTTGGGTTTGGCTTCATTTTTAGCACTGGGTACCTATATTAGAACAAAGATTTGGCAACTGAAGTTTTTTTCTTCTTCTTTGAGGGCAGGTTTCTCATATATTAATACATGGCAAATGAGGGTTATAGGATCATGTTGACGGTATGTACCTTAGTTTCTTTAATTCTTTAATTTCATGGTCTCTTCTTCTTTCTAAGTTCCTCATGCTTTTCTGTAGGTCCATGTGTGGTTGTGTTGGGTTAGCACATACAGATTCACAGTTTTAGCAATAGCCAACTTAAGGAATGCCAAGAAGATCACAACTCAAGATAAGGTTAAGTACATCTAATCGATTCTAGACTTTTAGCTTTGAAATGGTTAGGGTAGATCACAACTCAAGTTAAGGTTAAGTACTTGTTCATGTAAGTCAATTATATCTAATATGAGTTTTATAAAACTAACCTATTGATCTTTTGGTTCTTTTTCTGTTACCACTTACCATGATTGTTTAAATTTGTAAAGTATTTATGTTTTTTTATATTCTTTCAATCTTCATATCACATATCACTTGTTAGGTCATCTGACTTCAATGAAAAGCACGATCAGAGTGGTCTTTGTGCTAAAACTTCTGTTTTATTTTAGATATTCAGTTTCTTTTTATTCTCATGTAAACAAGTGGTTTGGTATTCTTGATATTCATACTTTTATTTTTTGTTGATGCAGCATTGAACATATAGATCATGGTGTTGATCTTCTTGCTTGCAGCAGCTTTATATTATGGCAAAGCACACAAGATATTTTCTTCTAAAACATCCAAAGAAATTTCCTCAAGTATTTTAAACAAAATTGCTGACATTTGCAACTCTACAATGGGCCAAATAGTTGACTTTAACTGCTTATATCATGTAATACTATTTTACATTGTAATTGCGTAGATGTGTTTTGAACTATTTCTTAAATCGACAGGCCTTGATGATGTAACAATTAAGGTGTTGGGTGTAATTGCAAAATTATGTAATACTATTTTACATTCGACAGGCCTTGATGATGTAATTGCTTATATTATGAAATACTATTGTACATTCTAATCTTTGGGTGGTTTTAGTTTACTTCCAATGATGATGTAACAATTAAGGTGTTGGGTGTGGACAACAAGATTACAATCAGGTGAAATCAATAAACTTGATAAGTAAAATCCCATTTTTATAATTATGCTGTTAGTTAATGGATATTGTTTTCATGTTCGCTTTCTTTTTTTTGGCATTAGTCACCTCTACATGATATGTTGTTATCATAACAAGACCTTCTTTTCAATCCATTATTCGAGGTTATGATATTCGTTTTTCTTGATGAACAAGTATCACATTGGTTGATTGTCACCGCCGCTATATCATGCTAACAGAAATGCATATCGAGATGTACATTGTAGCGTCACTATAAACTGTCGTCGCCGCAACGCGCGGGCACCATGCTATATATATATATATATATATATATTAATTAATTAACTAATTGAATTAATTGTACGTAGGACATGATCAATTCTGCGCACAATACATCGCGGAAACAATCTACTCAATCAAACTCATCTCAAAGGTTGGCCGATAAGGTACGAATTTGAAACAGTTCTGAATTTGAGTTGATCTGGAAGATTCTAGTTCATCTGGATGAACATGCGTCTCTACTTATAGTTCATCCGGATAGTTAGAGTTCATCCGGATAGTTAAAGTTCCTCAGGATAGGTAAGGTTCATCAGGATAGTAAAAAGTTCATCAGGATAGTTAGAGTTCATCGGGATAGTTAGAGTTGATCCGGAAGATTCTAGCTAGTTCATCTGGATGAACATGCGTCCCTAGTTATAGTTCACCGTGTTGGTTATAGTTCATCCGGATAGTTAAAGTTCAGCAGTATAGGTAAAGTTCATCAGGATACTTAAAGTTCATCGGGATAGTTAGAGTTGTTCCGGAATATAATTAATAATTAACTGTGCCGGCTATGATAAGTTCATCAGGATAGTTAACTAATGTTTAGCCGGTTATGATCGATATGATTTTATTAATTAATTGAATTGTAGGTCTCTTCTGCGACTCTATCACAACACACTCCTCCATCTACAACAGTGTCGCAAAAGGAAAGGGTAACTATTTTAATTTACACAGTTGTGTACTTCCCTTATAACTAATTGCTATATGATCATTTAATTAAATGCTGATGCTATCTTTAGGTGAGAAAGAGAAAAATGACAGAAGCAGCAGCTGCTGCAGCCAGTGCTGCTGGGGCATCAGAGCAGGAAGTGGTATATATATATATATATATAATTAATTTAGAAATTTGACAAATCGCTTTGACGTTATCGTTAATTAATATATATGTTACTAATCAGTTAATTACATGGTGTCAATTTAGGAAAAGAATAAGAGACATGCAAAACCTGCAGCTCGTAAAGTACCTCCTAAGAAGAGTGATCATCAGTTGGAAAAACCAAATAATTATGATGCCATTGCAGCTGCTATCGATCTGCAGCCAGTAATCCAAGAGGTATATAGATTAGTATATACCACAATTTTTGTATTCTATTTTTTACTTTAATTAATTAATTGTTTATATATATGCTATAATTAATATTATTATTATTATTATTATTATTATTATTATTATTATTATTATTATTATTATTATTATTATGTCATTTCTGATCAGGGGAGCCAAACTGCGACGTTGCACATGGAGGGGGATCCACTGAAAAGTCGTGGGAATGGCTGAATTATTACCAAAAGAAAAAGATGAGAAGATTCATGGAAGTCCATTAGCTCCTGGTTGCCGTAGAATTAGAGTTTATCAGGTCAAAAAGGGTGCAACATTTTTACCATTCCCAGTAGATGATAAAACAACGCTTTCGGAGGTTGAAAATAAATATATTATTGCATGGCCGATGAACCGAATGATCCTTCATTCTAATAACAAGTCAGATAGATCACAGCCGGTTGATCATTCTACGGTGCAAAAAGTATTGGAACAACCACAGGTAATTACTACATTAATTAATCGTATCCGCTAATTAATTAACTTTATATATATATTATATATATCTGATCGGTTTTATTTGTCATGTTTCCAGGTAAATAATGATCGGAAAAAGATGCCGAAAGTACTGTACGTAACACCAAACCAGCTGAAGAATCAAAATGCGATAAATAGAAAAATCACACGGCACCAGCAGAAGCAGCTGATCAGCACGGACAAGAAATTATAATTAATTATTATAGAAATTCAACTTAGATTAGTGTCGTATGTTATCTTTTTGAACAGCGTCATGATTAGTGTATGTACATTAATTTTTAATTATAATATATGATTTTTAAGGTTTCTCAATACTAATTAATTAATATATAATTAATTGTAATTAAGAAAATATATGTGACCATATATATAATACCAAAGGCCACACTTTTTATATTTTAACGTGGCCGTTGCCACCATTTGGCCACGCTTATTGGGACAAATTATCTGATTTCAACTACCCTTTAGCCACTTTTTTTTTTCTCCAATTATATGTGGCTAAAACACAAATATACGTGACCATATAATACCAAAGGTCACGCTTTTTATATCTTAACGTGGTCGTTGCCACCATTTGGCCACGCGTATTGGGACAAAATATCTGATTTCAACTACCCTTTAGCCACTTTTTTTTTCCAAATATATGTGGCTAAAACACAAATATACGTGACCATATAATACCAAAGGCCACGCTTTTTATATTTTAATGTGGCCGTTGCCACCCTTTGGCCACGCTTATTGGGACAAAATTTATGATTTCAGCAACCCATTTGGCCACGTTTTTTCATATCATATGTGGCTAAAACACAAATATACGTGACCATATAATACCAAAGGCCACGCTATTCATATTTTAACGTGGCGGTTGCCACCCTTTGGCCACGCGTATTGGGACAAAAATTATAATTTCAGCAACCCATTTGGCCACGTTTTTTATAACATATGTGGCTAAAACACAAATATACGTGACCATATAATACCAAAGGCCACGCTTTTGATATTTTAACGTGGCCGTTGCCACCCTTTGGCCACGCGTACTGTGACAAAATGTATGATTTCAGCAACCCTTTGGCCACGTATTTTTATAATGTATGTGGCTAAAACACGAATATACGTGACCATAAAATACCAAAGGCCACGTTAAAAAAATACATGTGGCCGTTGGGACCCTTTCGCCACGCTTTTCTGAAGAATTGTTTGATTACAACAACAAATATTGGTACCCTTTAGCCACGCTTATAGGTGGCTTCAGCCACTGATATTGTAACGTGGCCGTAGGGTACATATGGTCACGGCACCTATAGTGTCGGTTGGAATGAAAAAAAAACGTGACAAAACACCTTTTGTCACGGTTTTTTTCCGTGGCCAAAGGTTAGTTTTGACGTAGTGCACAAATTATTCCCTTACAAGCTCAAAGCTCAAAAGCATCAGGAAGCAACTCTACTCCATCCAGTTCAAATGCAAACACTTCGAATCAAGATTCTAAAGCATTGGTTTATCAAACTGGGGAAGGTTATGACTGGGGTGCAGGTTATCCTGATGAATCTGCATTTTTGTGTACCGAAGAGCGAAATGTGAAAATTAAAGATGATCCTGACCTTCCAGGTGAAGATTTCTTTGAAGAAGGCCAACAAGCCTTTATGGCTAACATTCAGGTTGACTCTAAACCTTGCGAACATTGCATGACCTCTGCTAACAAATTGAAGGAACTTTCTAATGTGAAAGTTATGTATTATGATAAATACATGTTGGCAGAGGATAACACAAAAATATACAAACAAAGGTGGGAGGCCATTAAGGCTGAACTGAAAAGTGAACATGCATCGACTTTGAGCACCAAAATTAAATTAAATAACAAAACTAAAGATTACATCTTTTGTGATAAGAAGCTTGCAGAAGCTAATGCTAAGATTTCTGAATTAAACATTGAAATTCTAGATCTTAAAAGACAAGTTGAAAATTTCAAAAACTCAGCTTCCTTTGCAAAGATGAAACTCTAAAAGAGGTGTTCAAAGAATCGAAATGCAATTCAGTTCCACCCCCGATTGTGCATGGTTTGGAAACGACTGACACTAAAACCAAATCATCAATCGTGTTTGATTATTCAAAGTTCACTGAGAACTTAGTTGGTAATTCTGAAAAACACAAAGGCACTTATAAAAAGAAGCCTGGAAAACATGTGTCCAAAGCAAACCTTGATGCTCCAAAATCAAATGAGTCAAGTGATTCTGTAGGTGACAAACCAACTAGTTCTGTCAAACTGACACCTTTGGAGCAGGCCATTAAGATAAAAGAAACTGAGAAGAAAATGAAAACTTTTGAAAATGAAAATTTTGCCAAGGTCAAGATCTCTTTTATGAAAAAGACTTAGTAACAGCTAGCAACACAACCACACCGGATGTTAATGCAATTCCGGTTGCTCCTCCAAAGTCGGTCAAATTTAGTGGTGTTGGTTTTGGATCAGTTTCTGAAAAATCTAAGGTCAATCAAAAGAAATCTCAGGTAGTTCAGAAAAATGATAAAAATTGAAACGTACAATGGAAACTGGTGAATCATCTCAGAAAATGAGAATGTATTGTCTCAAAGGTAGTAATACCATATTTTCTGATGAGATGTTCCCGTTATGCTGTGTTGATCCAAAACGGATTGCTAAGATGTTTTATGCTGAGTCTGAGGAGAATTGTGTGTCTGATCATGGTAGTGGGGAAAGTGGATCGTTGCTAAAACTTAGAACGAGTCCAAATGATCAGGATTCTCAATAGTCAAACACTCCAAATGATCATAAATTTGTTTCAAGGCCAAAACTTCCAAATACTCACCAAAGAGTTTTTACAACTCTGATGGTTAGTTTTCCATAAAAACAAATGATTTTGATTATAAATCCTATGGTTTTTGTGATGATTATAATTTATATGATGATTTTGGTAAATTTGAACAAACCAAAGCCAAAAGGATCAAACCAAAAGGTTATGCTGATCAATGTGGAGTTGATGAATATGGTTTTTATAACCAATTTGGGTATATTACCCCTTTGCTTAAACCTCTTCCAAAGCACAAATCTCAAAGGATTAATGCTAAGGCACCAAGGAGAGTTGTTAAGCAAATGACCGATGATAACACCTCAACTGATTCAGGAAACAGTTTTCCTATGGTCTTTGCTGATCGTATACGGTGTTAGCATTGTTATCAACAAGGTCATCTCAAAAATCGATGTCCGATTTTGGCAAAGAAATGAGCTTCCGCTGTTAGTAAAGATAATTCTGATAATTTTTTTTCAAAACTCAAAAGTCTTTTCGAGGTTCATCTTCGGGTGAATCCACGACTGATTCATCTATCCCGGTGTTAAGGCAAAAATGGCTGCCTAAATTGTCCTCAAAAGCCACTGAAGACTTTTCTGAGGATACCGGTCGACCCAAAGCTGAAAGCTTGGGTCTAGATTCTCAGTAATTATTTTCTAATATGTGCAAGGTGCTCGCAAGCCAGCTTTTAACAACTTCTGGGTAGTTAATAGTGGAGCATCCAGGCACATGACGGGTAATATTTCTTTGCTTTCAGACGTCAAACCAATTAACAGAGAAAATGTTACCTTTGCTGGCAATAAAGGTGGGAGAATAACCGGAGAAGGAAAGATGGGTAACGAGAAGGTCACGTTTGATAAAGAACAATTTGTGGAAGAACTGCAACACAGCCTGCTGAGTGTATCACAGATTTGTGATAAGTAGTATACTGCTGCTTTCACAAGTTCTGAATGCCTGATTCTGAAACCTGGAATTCAAATCCCCGAAGATTGGATTGTGATGCGTGCGCCAAGATTTCGTGATCTGTATGTGTTAAACATGAATCAACCTTCGTCTGTTGTAGCTGCTACTTGTTTTATCTCAAAGGCTACTAAAAAGATTCAATTATATGGCATCGCCGTATGGGCCACATCAACTACCGCCAGATGAACTACTTAATTATTCATAATCTGGTAGAAGGCGTTTGAAAGAATCGGTTTTCAATCAATGATGTGTGTTTTTCCTTTAAGAAAGGAAAACAACAGAAGAAGTCTCATCCATCCAAATATCTTAATTCGATTGTAACTCCGTTAGAGCTGCTTCATATGGATCTCTTTGGTCCTATGAATGTTCGAAGTGTTGTCGGTAGTTTCTATTGTTTGGTGATAACGAATGATTTTTCCTGTTTCTCATGGGTGACGTCAATGCATTCAAAGGATGAAACTCCAGATGTTATTCAGAGGTTATTATCCAAGTTTGGGTCGATGTATAAATACAAAATATGTCGTATTCATACTGATAATGGTACCGAATTCAAGAATGTTAAAATGACAGCTTGTTGTGATTCTCTTGGAATTGTACAAGAATTCAGTGCTCCATACACTCCATAACAAAATGGAGTTACTGATAGAAAGAATCAAACATTGATTGAGACGGCATGAACTATGCTTTCTGATGCACACTTACCGATCAAGTTTTGCTCTGAAGCAGTTCATATTGCATATCATGTGCTCAATGGTGTTCTGATTGTCAAGCGATTCAACAAGATAAGTTACCAATTGCATAATGGTGTTCTGATTGTCAAGCGATTCAACAAGACAAGTTCCAAAGCTTCCAAGTGTTTCTAATGCTGCTTCATCTAGTCAGATTGTTTCTAACTTAGAAACAATCAGTTTGTCTGATGATGATGAAAGTACTTTTCATGAAGCTGAATCAACACCAATTGATGATCCAATAAGCTTACCAAGTACAAGTTCTTCAGTGCCGGTTTCTTTACCTATTGCTGATCTTTCAAGCTCAGAAGAAGCAGATGCAAATTTAAATAATCTTGCAGACAATATTGAGGTTTCTGATTCAACTACGCTTTGGATTCATAACATACATCCTCAAGAGAATATAATTGGCGATCCAAATTCTGGAGTGCGCACTCGACATCAATTAGCTGATTTTGTTGATGCTTTAATTGCTGAAATTAGGGATTCCGGTGATCTCAAATGAAGTATTTCACTCGTGTTTTCTGTCTCAAGTTGAACCTACCAATGTTGATCAAGCGTTGGAAGATGCTTCTTGGGTAGAAGCGATGCAGGAAGAATTGCAGCAATTTCAGAAATTAGGAGTTTGGCATCTCGTTGATCTACCCGCTAATTCTAAAGAACCTTGTGGAACGAAATGGGTTATCAAATGTAAGAAGGACGATCGTGGTATCATTGTCAGAATCAAGGCTTGGTTAGTGGTTCAGGGTTTCTCTCAGATTGAAGGCATTGATTTCAATGAAGTATATGCTCCTGTAGCAAGAATTGAAGCTATTAGGATCTTTCTGGCTTTCGCGGCACATCATGGATTGAAAGTATATCAGATGGATGTCAAGAGTGCGTTTCTTAATGGGAAAATTCATGAAGAAGTGTATGTGAAGCAACCACCTGGTTTTTATGATCCATAGTTTCCTCCACGGGTGTATAAGCTAGACAAAGCTTTATATGGTCTTCATCAGGCTCCACGGGCTTGGTATGAGACTCTTTCTACGCACCTGCTTGAAAATAGATTTAAAGGTGGAAAAGTGGATTGTACACTATTTTCAAAGAAGCTTGGGAAGGATTTCCTGCTTGTCCAAGTTTTTGTAGATGATATTATTTTTGGAAGCACCAATGACAGCTTATGCAAGGAATTTGAGAGTGTCATGCAAACGAAGTTCGAGATGAGTTCTATGGGGGAGATGGGTTTCTTTCTGGGTCTTCAAGTTCATCAATTTGCCAAGGGCATATTTTTGCATCAAACAAAATATATGTCTGATATTTTGGCTCGTTTTAAAATTGGAGATGTCCGGATCCCGAGTACACCTATCCAGGTTTCACATGGTCTTGAACCAGATGAGTCTGGTGACAATGTTGATCCGACATTGTTTTGTGCAATGATAGGTTCCCTTATGTACTTAAATGCATCTCGGCCTAATAATATGTTTGCTGTGTGCTTGTGTGCTAGGTACTAGGCAGCTCCCAAGGCTTCTCATATGGTAGCAGTAAAACGGATCTTTGCTTATTTGAAGGGTAATCCGAATCTCGGTATCTGGTACCCTAATGATAATAAGTTCGAGTTATCAGCTTATTCTGACTTACATTATGGCGGCTGTAAAATCAATTTCAAGTCAACTATCGCTGGATGTCAGTTTTTGGGGGAGAGACTAATGTCTTGGCAATGTAAGAAACAGACTTCGGTTGCAACGTCTACTGCTAAGGTAGAGTATGTGGCCGCTTCAAGTTGTTGTTCATAAGTTTTGTGGATTCAATAGCAGTTACGCGACTATGGTTTGAATTTTCTGACTACTCCCATTTATATTGATAACCCGGCTGCTATTTCTATCACGAAAAATCCTATTCAACATTTAAAAAGTAAACACATTGACATAAGATATCAGTTTATCCGTGATTTCTATGAGAGAAACTAATTGATTTGCAGAAAATTCACACAGATTTTCAAAGGGCTGATTTATTCACTAAAGCGTTTGATAAAACACGATTTCAATTTTTATTGCAAATCAATGGGGTTACTCGGTTGAATGCCAAGTAAACTGGTTCAGTTGATCGTTTTTCCTTTCTTTTAATGTTTTTCTTTTGTTTCTGCTTTTTAGGGGAGATATGGAAAAAAATACAAAAATAGTGTGTTTTCTGTATTCAAAAATGAAAAAGCATAAAAAAATTGGAAAAATTAAAAATTTAAGAAATGTGATCCAACCTCGTGAGAAATGATAATACATCAGTGAATGTTACTGACCATGGATAAATTAGATTGAAAGGCTGTAGGTTCTTGTTTGTTTCATTGAATGTGTCAATCAATATCTGATACTTGCTAGTATGATATAAACATAACGCTTGCCTGAAATCTGTGGTGTAACATGATTCTTGTGGTTGTGTAATCTTGATATAAGATGAAAAATACAAAAAATAGAATAAATAAGTGTTCTAGTGTATGCATGCTTTCTTTTGAAAGATTTAAACTTGTTTGATTTTCTTTATTTTGTCAAACGATCGGACTTTCTCTGCGTATCGAAAGATCGACCTGATCGTTGTTCGTTTGACGTTCTGCTTTATTTTTCTTGGTGTTTCGTATAACTCATCGGACTTTCTCTGCGTGTACGTGAGTACCGACCTGATTGTTGTTGAGTTATACAATTTCAACTTGTTTTGCTTTCTTATTTTCCTAAACAATCGGACATTCTCTGCGTGCTCACAAGGCCGACCTGATTGTTGTTTGTTTAGGGTTCTGATTTCTTTTTGCAAGAAACACTATGAACGACTTATATCTGTAAATATTCTGTGATGAATAAGAGAAAAATCAAAAATATCATAAGTCAGATTCTCAATTACTTGAATTTGTGGGTACCATGATTTCTGTGCTTGAAAAATATATCTAATTCATATCAGAAAGCGGTAAAAATTGATTTGATTTGACTGAAATAAACATGAAAATGTTGTATTCGTGGACTGCTTGGCTTGCATGCTGATTAGGTTGAAATTGAAATGTGTTAAGTGCATCTCACTGGTATGATCTCATGTTGCGATCTTTCTCACAAAAACATAAATTATTGCGTTTATATTTCTGTTTTGCATTTTATTTCTTTATTTTAGAAAAATCAAAAAGATTTTAGGTGTGTTTTAGCATAAGTTCAAAAATTCAAAAAGATTTTAGTGTGTTTTGATATAAAATTGCTAAAATTCAAAAAGATTTTATTTCTGCGTTATTTTTGATCAACTGAATTCAGGAACGACAAATTTTTGTTGAAAGAACCATAATCGAAGCTTGAATCGGCTCATCATGTTTCAATTTGGAAATATTTGGATTTTTGAGTGTAAAATGTCAAATTTAAGGGTTTAAGGGCAAAATGGGAATTTCACATAAAATGTGGTCCGGACGTACCACATGGTACGCCCGGCGGACCACTTTGCATATAAAAGGGTCAAATGTGGTACGTGTTTGTTATAACCTGCGTACCACATCAAAAGCTCTCTGCGAACCCTAAATAACCCGACACTGTTTTTGTCTCGATTTCTCTGTGTATAACGAACCTCTGCTCGATGATTTTTGTTGCTAAAGATAGGTATGAGGATGGCGCATCTATTCATGGTCTTGGATTGCATTTTCATTGTCTCAATCTTCTGAGTTTTTGAGATTAAAAATTCGGTTTTTCGCGAAACCGAACCCAGGGTTGGTTAAGGGTGTTAGAGACAATCTTAACTTGTTTAAATCACATGGTCTTGGTCGGTTTTTAGTTTAGAATGAAACCCCAATGGTTAATTTCATCACAAACACGGTTTTGGATGTTAAAATCGCAAATGACTCTTCGGATGAACTGTTCTTCCGCCGTACCACATGGTACGCGGCGTACCAGATTTGATACGTGGCCTAATGTGGTCCGTATCTGGTCCGTTTGACCAATCTGGTACGTGGTCAACATTTCTGGTCCGTTCCGTACCAGATGTGGTCCGTCTGACCAATGTGGTCCGTGACGTGGTTCATTGACAATGTTTTTCAAAAAGTTCATCGTTTAAGCGTTTAAAGTCAAATTAGAGTCGGTTGTAAGCGATTTTGATCATATCTTGTGATTTTAATGATATTTGATGTTTGTGAATGTTTCAGAAATGGCAGCGTTAAAGTCTAACGAAGAACACAACATTTGTACTTATCTCAGGGCGTCTGCCAAGTGGCGATCTCATTTTGGAGACATATTTGAATTTTTGCGACGATCGAGAGTATTTTATGTTGCTACTCACGAATGTACACCTTACAAAGACTTACTCACCATGTTTTGGACTTCTGCCGAAGTGGACTGTTCGGTGGTACCTTCGGTGATTCGTGCAAGGATTCTTCAAACCGATGTTATTGTATCTGAAGAAGATGTTCGGAGGGTTTTGCAGATTCAATGATCAACCAGCATTTCCAAAGGAGTTTGATCAGATTGACATGGTTGCATTGCTGAGAAGAGTGAAGTATGATGGAAATCTATATGCTACCTGGTTTCTTAAAGCCAATCTGAGTCCTCCGTATAAGTATCTGATGCACGTGATAATCAGTTGTTTTGGTAATCGGCTGAGGGGTCATGAAGAATTCGACATGAAGGTGTTATCTTTCTTTACTGCTTTGGTGATGAATCGGGAGTTCAACTTCTCAGGTTGGATTTTCGACTACATGAAAGAAAACATTCTGGTCTAAACAAAACAAGAGTGTGATGTATCCCCGGTTTCTTCAAATGATCTTAAATGATCTGCATCCTGATCTTCCTAAGAATCCAGATGCTATCTTAATATTGAAGCACATGAATGAAGTAGATGTGGGGAAGTTGCCAGTTTATCAGAAAAGAAAACGAGCGAATGTGGCTCCTCCGTTTAAAGGTTTGATTGGTCATTTGGCAAAACCTGATTATGTGGCTCCGGCTGATGGTTCTCCAAGGCATTCTGATAGTTCGGATGATGAACTAGAATATGATGATAATGGCAACCCAGTTGAAGAAGATGAAGAATATGACCAAGATGTGCTTGTACCTATACAACAGCAACAACAACAACAACTTGAGCAAGTTCAACAAGATCCAATCATTCCTAAAAGAAATGATGATGTGGCTGGTTCGAAAGATGTTTCTGAAGATGATGATGATGAAAGTTCTTCTGATACAAGTTCTGATTCTGGTGATTGTGTGGAAATTTTGCATAATACCAGAGGGGTTATGGTGAAGAAAGGTTCTAAAGCTCATCTTGCATATCTGGCTTCAATAAATGAAGATGTTTCTAGATTTGAGCATCTGTCGAAACAATCTGCTGATAGAGAAGATGTTGATGATCCATCTTATACTCCATCCGTGGAGGAATTAGTGAGACAGACAAATGACTGCTGATAAAGGAAAAGCCCCAATGGTCGCTACTGGCAAGCGTGTGAAACATATGTCAGGACCGAAGATGATGGTAAAACAGGGCTCATTCCTTGCTGATGCTTGAAAGGCTGGTAGTAGTCCACCTAGTAAGAAGCAAAAAGTGGCTTCAAAGTCTTCCATTCCAAGTCAGCCAACCACCAAATCTGCAAATATTCAAAGTTCTAGTATTCCACCTGTGAGAAAGTTGATTGTCAGAAATTCATCAACTTCTGCTTCTGCATCAACTGTTGCTTCTCCTACAACATCAACATTATCTTCTACTGGACTTAAAGCTTACTTTGCATCATTATGTTAGAGTCTACCAATCGTCAACAAGCTAATGAGATTCAAAGATTGAAGAATACTATGAAAGAGTTGATATCTCGTGATCAGTCAAAGGATCGTGAGATTGCTCGACTTCAACAAATCTCTCTTTCTCTGGGTGAGCAGCTAAATCGTTTGTTAAAAGCTTTACCTGCTCAGGGGGAGATGAGACCAAATGCTGAAGAGGCTTGCAGAGAAGATGACGATGTGTCAAGATATTTGAATGATACGGATGACCCGGAGGGAGGTGTCGGTGGAGATGGTTCTGGTGTTTCTGCTGCAGCTGGAACATTTGCTGCTATTGGAACATTTGTTGCTGCATCTCAGGGGGAGTCATAGGGTAAAGATGTTTATGATGTGACTCTGATTACAAGGGTTGCAATTGAAGAAGGAGAATTTCTGCATCAATATTCAAAAGAGCAACTTGCTGCGATATATGCTCTAAATATTGAAGATATTGATAAGGTTCCTTTCGATGAGCCTCACAGAATAGAAGATTCAGATGATGAGTTTGTATATATAGAGGAGTATGTAGAAGTTGAGGATATGACTGCTGAAGAGTATCCAGATGATCCTAAAGTTTATGGATTTTACTGATAATGATCAGTCTGGAGGATTCAATTTCTTTGCAAAAGATGATGAGAAAAAAGGTGAGAATGAGTTAAAGAAGAAAGAAGCTGAGAAACAATCTAAACAACGTGAAACTGCTGATTCTGTTAGTTTTTCTGAAGAACAAGAGAAGCGAAGATTGTTTGATGACTGGATGAAGGAGCAAAGATCGAAGAAGATGCCTGTGCTGAAACCTACAAAATTTGTTGATCAGAATAAATTCTTTGAAAACAGAGGTGTAGCCACTGGTAATATTATCAGTTGGATGTTCGACTCACAGCTCAAGTGTTATGCTATCAAGAAAGAAAAATTTGGCATTATCTACTTGAAGAACGCAAAAAGATTTGATACTTTACCTGTCTGTGATGTTCGGGAATTATCTAGAAAGCCATTCATGAATTATGGTGAACATCCGTCGGCCGAATTCTTTAGAAACAAGTTACTTGAAGAATGTCAGAAGCGATCCAGATTTCGTAATCCTCAAAGGCCGAAGTATACTGATCATCCAAACGATATTCATCCGAAAACAGGAAGAGCAGTTGTGGTTTTGAAGTACAAAAAGCCTATTCAACTCAAGAAGATACCTTTGAAAAGGCTAGAACCAAATTTATATCAAGACTCTGAGATGGTGGTATTATGATGAGTATACGGGAGAAGCAGTGATTGTTGTCAAGGAAGAGAACAAGGTGGTTAGGATTTTTGATCCTATGTGGTTGATAAATCTGTTTGAAGCTGACATCGACAAGCTCTATCACAACAAAATTCTATACAAGGCAGAGGATGTTGAGCAAGCCTTGCAGTTTCAAAGAGTGATCAGAGTTTGCTATGCTTTTGGTATTCATGCCAAAAATAACCGAAGACAGTATTGGAATGAAACGAAGACAAAAGCTTCTGAAGACTAGCATAAGACAAGGGGGGAGTTTGTTAGAACATATTATGATGTCTAATGCTAGGTCTAGGTGTTTTGTCAATGTATTAGTTGTTTTGTAAGTTCTGGTCCCATCGTACTTGTAGAGGCTAGATTATGAGGCTTGCAATATTAAACAATTGAGAAAGGATGAGCCAGAGGTGTTTACGATCAAGTGATTACGATCGTAAACCCGAGAGAAGTGAGTTTACGATTTCTGTTTTGTACCCGACAAGTTTTCTTGTGTGCAAGATCAGGTTTTTCATTGTTTTACTCATCGTATTCTTGTATTCTTCTCATCTCTTATCTTGAATCAATCAATCACTTGGATTCCGCACTCGTGATTGATAGAATATCGTGAACGGTTGTTGTTTTTCTGGACCTACAATTGGTATCAGAGCCAAGAATCACTGATTCGAGGCTCTCACGGTATTGGATTCGAGGTTTTTCTGGAAAAAGGTTTGAGTTTTTGAAGATTTGAAGTGTTCTTCGTGTTTGCGATCGTTGCTGTTGCTGTTTCTGGGTTTATTTGGCGTTTACGACTGCTGTTTCTTTGAAGATTTGAATCGGAAACTCGATTACGAGTTCAAGCTGCAATCTTTACGTGTTTACGACCAAAAAATTGGTGTTTACGACTTTATCTGATCGGAATCGAGCGTTTACGACCTTGCTTTGCAGGAACCATCAATCATAATCTGTGTTTACGATTCTCTCAGCCGGAATCATCATTTATGATTTGAACATATCGTAATCAGCGTTTACGACTGGAGTTTACGATCCGGAGTTAATTGTTATCGTAATCAAGTATTCACGATCGTAATCAGGCATTTACGATCGTAATCTCACTGTTTGGACATTTGGACTTTAGATTTAAGTTTTCCTAAGCTTGCGTTATGGATTTCGAACCAAGTATGTATCAGAAGTTGGATTTTGAGATTGGATCCATCACTCGTCCACCAAGACTCACATCGGCGGATAATTTTCTGGAATGTAAATATAGGTTTGAAAACCACTTGAAGAGTGTTGATTTAAGACTATGGAGAGCGGTAATTCATGGGCCACACACGCCTACACATGCAGAAGGAACCAATGCGGGTAAAGCTAAAACGGAAGATGAATTTGATGATGATGATTGGGAAAGATGCAACAAAGCTGAAAGGGAATTTGCCATCATGACTATGGCACTAACACCAGATATTGCACAAGGATTTAAGCACTGCAAGACTGCCAAGCAACTCTGGAATGCTTTGATAGTGGCTTATGAGGGAAATCCAGACATTAAGGCAAGCTGCAAGCAAATGCTAAAGCAGAAATTCAACCTGTTCAACCACATTCAAGGTGAATCTTTCGAAGCACAGGTGCAAAGGTTCGTGTCTCTGATGGCCGAAATGTCAAGCTATGGTGTTGAACCAGATCTGGAAGATAAGAATTTGAAACTGCTAAACAGCTTACCTAAATCCTGGGATACTAATATCTCCATCATTAAGGACAACAACAAGCTGAGTGAGCTATCTCTTGATGAGATGATCAACAAATTGAAGTCAAAACTTATTGATGAAAAGCAGAGAGAATTGAACCATATAAGCTCCCTTAGTTTGGCGGGAAAATTGAACCAAGCCCTGTTGTCAGAAGAAGTGGATTCCAAACAAGATCGAAAGTCAGCTGGAAGTGGACCGAGCTCTGTCACAAAGTCAGCTTCTTTTGTGGCACAACCTCATGCAAGTTCAAGTGGAGGTGTCAACCCTGATGCTACAAATGATCCCAATTTTGCACTCGGAATGGCATTTATGAACAGCTATCATGCTCTAATGGCCAGAACTTTAGTCCCTACTGAGATGTTATCAGGTGAGCTGAATCTGATAAATCCAGAAGATGTAGAGATGTTGGATGTCTCTTGGCAGATGGCAATGGCTGTTTTCAGAGCAAAGAAGTTCATGGCAAAGACTGGGAGAAATGTATGGAAGGACCAAGATAAGATCAGGATGGGGTTTGAGAAGAGCAAGCTGAGGTGCTACAACTATGACGAGTATGGGCATTTCGCAAGAGAGTGCACAAAGCCGAGGAAAGAAAGAACAGAAGAAAGGAAAGCTGGTGATGGCAAAGGAAAGGCTGAGTCAAGTGCTTTGGTTGTGCAGGAAGGAGGTGGATATGACTGGACTCCTCAGTTAAAAGAGTTCAGCCTGTCACATGCAATGATTGCTGCTATAGAAAGGGATGATGAGGAAGAGCATGCATTTGTTGTAACTGATGAGAAACCTGAAGAGATTCAGATAGAAGACAAGGAAGCCTTTGCTGCTGAGGTTGATAACATCAAGGTATGTCCTGATCCCACTTGTGCTCGTATAATTCCTGGACTTAGACAAATCTGTAAAAATTATCAGCTAGAACTGTTTGAGATAAAATGTGTAAGGAGTTCTTTTAAGGGTAGATGGCAAAAGAATGAGGAGAAGGTAAAAGCTTAGAAACTAGACATAGTGAAGTATCAAAAACTGGCAACTGAGAAAGCTCTTCTGTATGACAACGCTAAGTTAGACATAGTTGAGCTTAGTAAGCAGATAGATGAACTTAAGCATAAGAACAATGAGTTGCAAGTAAAACTTGATATGAATCATATGAGAAGCAAAAGAATGTTAGAGGCTAGTAAATCTTTGAACACATGCATAACTGAGGTTAGAATAGGTAAGGACAAAGGTGGAATAGGGATTAGCTTCTCAGACAAAAACAAGAATGATGTTCCTCAAGATAAGACTAGAGACATAATAGGAATAATCCTTGAGGAGGATCAAGTTGATAGATCGGAAGCAGGAACACATGAGATAGGACCTCCCTTAGATAGTGTTCTAGTAGGAGTGACACCTATGACTGATCAGGAATTTGAAAATGAGAAACACATGATATATTGGTTGGGTAATCAAAATGAAACAATGGCATCCACAAGTAAATCGGGTCCATCCTAGGAGTCATTAAACAATAGTGTTGAACCTGCTGATGGCTTTGTTTCATGTGCAGATGAAGTAGGTATTGAAGATGTGTCTGGGGAGGATGCTGAATGTTTGAAAATCAATGAATGTCATGTGTCTAGTAGCTCTAGTCTTAATTTACCCAAGGACGATGCTCTGGCATCTGTGTCAGGACTTAATACGTCCAGGTCAAAACAAGTAGTTGTATCTGTGTTATCAAAACATCTTTCTAATTCCAATGAAAAAGTTGATGGTTTTAAAATTCTCATGTGTAACAGCCCAGACCCGTCGCACTAAGATATTGTCCGCTTTGGCAGCCGGCATGCCCTCAGGCATCCGCCCCTCACGGTTTTAAAACGCGTCTTGATAGGGGAGGTATCCACACCCTTATAAAGCGGTGTTTAGTTCTCCTCCCCACCAATGTGGGATGTTACAATCCTCCCCCCTTAGGGGACCAGCGTCCTCGCTGGCACACTGGCCGACGACCGACTCTGATACCATCTGTAACAGCCCAGACCCGTCGCACCAAGATATTGTCCGCTTTGGCAGCCGGCATGCCCTCAGGCATCCGCGTGCGACGGGTCTGGGCTGTTACATCATGCCTAACACTAAAGTAGGTCGTGAGACTAAGCCCAAAGATTTTGTTGCTTATCCCTAGGTTGTGTCAACTTTCAATAGAACAAACAAATCTAAATCAGAGCAATTTTGTTTAATTACACAACCAGAAAAAGCATACAAAACGTGTAATACATAAATGGGATGATAAGCCAGAGTGGAAGTAGTCTTACCCAAGATGTTCATACCTCTGTAATTATGTCAATGGGCCTAGGCTTATGAACTGTTTTCAATGTGGAAAGCCAGGACACTTTGCTGCTAATTGTGTGAATAAACCATTTCAACCATACTATCCGCAAAACCCACGGACTAGTATGTTGGAGAAAATGATGACAGGAGAAAAGCAAAAGCAGAAGCAACAAGCTTTGTTTAAGGGGAAGCAGTGTTTGGAACCAATGAAGACTCAACAGTCTAAGGTTTCAAACACAAAGGCACCTGTTACAAAGCCTGGTGTTGAAAAATGGAATGTGGCCAAAACTCCAAAACCAAGTTATGCATCAAAAGGAGTTTACAAAAGAAATGATAAGATAAAACCAGAATTTGCTGAAAAACAGATGGCTAAAGTCAAAAGAGTTAATAAACCTAATGGCAAAGCAAAGGTTGAGCAACAGGTTTTAAAACAAAAAGATGTCACTCGAACAAAGCGACTTGTTTACACAAAATTGAAACTTGAGTGGACACCTGTTAAAAAGCCATCTGGTAAAAAGGCCACATCACCACAAAAGAAACCTGTGTCAGTCAAGAGCTCACCAAATGTGTTGACACCACAGAAAAACACCACCTGGAAACCAAAAGTCAATGTTCAAAATGTGAATGTACCTGAATCAAAGCCAGAAATGACCATCCAATTAGTTAACTACATTGATTCCAAAGGTGTGCCCAGATCTGTTATGGCCTGGGTACCTAAATCTCACTGATCTCTGATTTGTGTAGGGACAGCCAAGAAGATCTATGAACAATCTCTGGTACGTTGATAGCGGTTGCTCCCGACATATGACCGGAGACTTATCCCTTTTGGAAGATGTGGAAGACTTCAATGGGGGAGGTGTATCATTTGCAGGTGGTGTGGGTGGAAGAATAAGCAAGAAGGGAGTGGTGAGAAGTGGTAACTTATCGTTCTCTGACGTACATTATGTGGAGGAGCTGTCACACAGTCTGCTGAGTGTCTCTCAGATTTGTGATAGAGACTATTCTGTGTTGTTCAACCGCAAGGAGTGCATTATTCTCAAGCCTGGTGTGAAAATTCCAGAGGAGTGCATCTTGATGCGTACTCCGAGAAGAGCAAACTCTTATCAGCTTAATATGGGTCAACCCCCAACTTCAGAAGAAGCCTGTCTCATATCCAAAGAAAATGAGAACTTAGCTCTATTCTGGCATAGGCGTCTTGGGCATGCTAACATGAAGAATCTGACCAAGCTTGCAAAGGGAGAGTAAAGGATATATCTGTGACACCCGGCCCAAAAATCAGGTCAACTCTCTCTCCGTTGACTTTTGTTGACTTTTATTACGTGATAATTATGTGATTTACCGCTTTAATGCATGATTAACTGTGATAGTTAAATGATTAACCGACTTTAGATTCCGCGTTTAAACTAGAATATATACGTACGTAAAATAAGACGTCTTTCGTATAATTAAATGTGGAATTTCAATAATAAGAATTTAAATATAAAAATGAAACTTTTTATATTTTATCGAACTGCTATAAACCGTTAAAACGTTTTTATGGATTTAAAATGTTACAAAAAGCTTTTCGTTGTCAAGACTTAGCCAAACGAGTTACTCATTTCACCTATTGGGCCCGGTAAGCCCAACAAGCCCAAAAATGTCCGGATTGACCCGAAAATTTAACCGAAAGTTCACCTCGACTAACCGAGTGAATTCCCCAACCCGGATACCCGACCCGCGGCCCGTATCGCATTGGGCCGAACCGGCCCAATCCTTTTTCCCTTTCCTTCTTCGCGGCCCACGCAAACCGGCCCAAACCCCCCTCCCATTCCCTTTGGGCTTCGGCCCGTGATGACAAACCAAACCGAATGGGCTTCGGCCCATTCTCCCTCCTCATTGCGATTGGGCTTCGGCCCAATTGTAAACAAAGTAATTAAATTGTTTAAGCCCACTAGTTTTTATAAAAGTTAATCCCATTTCTTTAACCCACTAATATTTTATAAAACTTGGGTTAACAACGTTTATAAAAATAAAAACCACCATTCATTTGGATTAATTAAACTTGGGCTATATTTTAAAAAGTTATAATTTTTATAAACTCCTAACCACCATTTATTTTATAAAAGCTCCCAATTATTTAACTAGCTCAAGCCAAGTTTATAAAATAAAACAACCTACTCATGGTTTGAGTTAGGGGGCTTGAGAGTGTGACAACACCACATTAACCAAAGGTTAATACACCTAATTTGGATTATAAAAGGGAGACCAAGTCTCACCTTGTCTCCCCACACCCAACCAAACAAACACTCACTTCTCTCTCCCTCTCCCTCTTGGTTCGGCCGACCACCACCGCCAACCACCACCCACCGCCGGCTGCCGCCGCTCCTGCCGCCGAGAACCACCGCCGCCGGCCACCGGAAAACCACCACCACCATCCGATTCTCCTCCTCTTTTCTTGTGAGTTCTCTAACTCACTTCTCCTTGCATCTTTACACCCAAGGATCACCCTACAAGTCTTGACAACTAAAAACCAACTCTTGCAACTAAACTTTGGAATGCTTGTGTTTGGATGATCAACTAACAAAACTCACTTCTTAATCTCCTTTCTTTCAAGATCAAGCACTTTGTTGGTGCATTTTAAATGCTTAAAGATAGCCAACAAGTGTGGTGAAACACACTTATGAAATCCAAGGAAAGTAATATGGTGTGCACCATGAATCTTGTTTATGAAACCTTGGTTTCATAAGTTAGTTGATTTCAAACAAACCTCCAAGCCTCTTCATATAAAATAAATGCTAACCCATACATGTTTACATTATTTGTCCTAACACAAAAGTGTTAGTTGATTGTTTATATTTAATTGTCCTAACATGAAAATGTTAGTTGATTGTTTATATTTAAATGTCCTAACACCAATGTGTTAGTTGATTGTTTATTTATATTTAAATGTCCTAACACCAATGTGTTAGTTGATTGTTTATTTACATTTATAAAGTCCTAACACCAATGTGTTAGTTGATTGTTATCTATGTTTATATATGTTACATGTTAAAACAATATAAAAACAAGATGAAATGGTTAAACAAATGTTACATATGTAACCTATGACTAAAACAAAAGAATATTACTTGATTTGGAAAATCAACACATTAAATATGTGTTCAAAGACAAAAAGAATAAATATAGATTTTGTTACTAAAAATGGTAAGAATAATATTTATGTCAAATGATTAATTTGACATAAATTCTTGGATTTATTACAAGTTTTTAACCTTCCTAAAACTTTGGAGATAAATGGATTATTCTATAAAAATGTCACTTGTGAAAACTAAATATTTTTATAAGGATTTTATAAAAATAAATCAAAGGCAAGCTTTTGACTTTAAATGTTTCTATGGATTTTTATGAAATCAAAGTAACCAAAAATGGACTTACATTTATTGGGGATTTTAAATAAAAATCAAGTTTCTATAAAAGACAAATTTATATAAATCCAAGTGTCGTTACAATGTTTTGAAAATACTTTTGATAAAACTATATATTTCATGCAAATGAAATATTAAACGCTTTCGAAACATGAATGATTAAATGATAAAGACTTTAAATGTTTTCTTTAAAAGATTTACGTTTTAAAATAGAGCAAACGTTTAATAATTATTTCGACAAATAATTATTTGCAAATGATATAAACTATGTTTTGTTCACCAAAGAATTGTTAATTATAATTATTTAATATAATTATAACTTGCAAGATTAACAAATCAAATGAGTAATTATTTACTTAAAATAATTATACGAACTTGTGAGGGTAATAATAAACATTATTATTATTTTAAACTCAATATTCAAGACTTGGTTGAATTGTTAAAAATGATTAATCTTTGGTTACATTTATTTAACATAAATATAAATCATCACCGAACGTATTTGTTTGATAAATACAAGTTAACGGGTTTTCAAAGATACAAACGGATTAAAACGTCAAGACTTGACCGGTATCACTTGGGTGACTTTTGTTACTCAAATGATCATAAGACCTTATACATATGTTTATTTAATTATTTAGGACGTTACGTGCTACCGTTCCTATTCTGCTAAATATCTGCTACCTGCTGATTCAGTGAGTTTCACGGCCCCTTTTCCTTTTAACTGTTTTATACTTTGGGGGAGAAATCATGAAATCTGATAAATGCTTTTTACTTAATATTATGGTTTATCTGTTAGCCGTATGACTACTTGTTCTCTTATTGATTGCCCAACTTGGTACATTATCGTTATAAACGTTTATACAACCGTATCCCACCATTAATTGATTTCAATTAGTTCTGTACGAAACGATAGCTAGTGAATAGATCTATTTGGGTTGACAACCCTACCCTAACTGGTAGCTCCAGTTCTGACTCCGGATTGTCTGGGGGTACACGTCAGTTATTCTGCTCTGTTTAACATCTCTGGGCAAGAGATGCTGGGTGGGTAAACCGTTAGTATTTGAAATCAAGGTTCAGGTGAGATCATGCAACCTGATGTGTTGCAAACACATCATGTTTTCCCGTGTAAATTGTATATAAATTGAGTCGGTTTTGAGTCATTTTTATTTGGTATTTTATCTGTTTTAGTTATTTGAGTCTTAATGTGTTGCTGGGTCGTTTTTGTACAATTTAGTGCGAGTTTGAGTCTTTTACTTTTAGTTGTGTTTATTAGATCAAGTGTGGTCAAAACTCTTCAAATATATTTGTTGTAGGTTGACATAAGAGTTCAAGGGTTAAAGAGTTAATCATGAAAGTGGAAGGACTGGCGTAGAGTTCATAATATGTCAAGGGGCTAAAGTGTAAAATATATGAAAATACACATATGATTAAAAGTGAATTCAACATTGGTTTTTTTTAAAATCCAATACACAACAAAAGGAAATTAATTAGGAAAAAGAGACATGATCCTTGATGTTCACAGTTCATGTGGAGACAAAAGAAAAAAAAAGGAATTGTAATTTGAAACTTGCAAGAGGTCAAAGTTAAACGAAGAATAAGCATCGGATGGATGGACGTGGGCTTTCAAAAATTAAAGAGATTAATGGGCTGGTCACGTGGGTGATACGGAAGTTCATTAGGTCAAAAGAAAACGCACGTAGGCAAGCAATAAAAAAGGGGGATTCGACTGATTGCCGTCCAGAGGGGTTCTTAGAGGCGATTTTGAGGACGAGGAACAGTAAGGAGATTGACTTGAAGGCTAGAGATCAAGCATTCGGTTCCTAATCGCGTGTCCGGTTTCTCTCTTCTCTTTGATTTCTTTTGTACTTAACTTTAGACCATGTTTTCCTTTCAATTCTCTGTATTTGTTGCTGATCTTGACTGGATTATGGTCATAGGCTAAGCACTTAGTGCCGACAAGGCCGATCGATGACTATTTTGTGTTTTTTATTATTTTTGGTTTATGACAATCATATGTGTGGGTTGTGACTCTCTTTAAATCCCATTGGTTTTCTGTAATTGATGCATAATGTGTACTTAGTCTAGGGTTTCGATTGATAATCAGTACTTGCGTGATCTGCGGATGTCTTCCGGTTTGGGTTGGGTAATTGGTTTGTGTACTTTGTGTTTGCAAATTGATATGGTTAGTTGATTCTGATTAGCCATAGGATTGATTATTAATTGTTTCCTTGGATTGTGTGTTCTGCTCTCTGAATAAGCTCAAAAGGATGACAGTTGTCGGGTAGTCGGGTTGGTTAATCACTTAGGATAACATTGTCTCAAAAGGAAATGCCCTAGGTTATTAGTTAATCTGCTATTTCGTGTTGGTTATAGAAAATCAGTGGTAGCTCCGGTTATTCTAGGTGTACCTTAGGTATATCCGAGGGTGGCTAGGGTAATTGAAGCGGGAAGGACTCAAAAGGTGAACCCTTGTTCGAGCGTTAGAGTAGTCAAAGTTAGGAAGGACTCAAAAGGTGAACTAACTAATCAGTGTGGTTATTCCAACCAAATAGGTATCTTATCAGTAACATCCGGTAAGTGGTCTGGGGGCTCGTAAGGTTTCTAGGGGTTGTGTCAAAAGATCCTGGTTCCATCATTAGTTGCCATATCCGAGAGTAGTCATTAGCATGAAATAGGAGTCTAGGTCTAGGTGGTACTGTCTCTCTAATCTAGTTTCCTCCTAGGTTTCTTTGTTTTCGGTTATTAGTTGATAGTCAGTTAGTTAGTTAATTTATTTAATCCTTAAGATCCAAAACCCAAATCAAACTCAGTATTCCCATTTCTTAGGTCCTAGGTTAGTTTTGTCTATAGAGTGTCTCTAGGGTTCGATATTCCCGGTCTTGCCTTAGCTATTCTACTATCCGATAGGTACACTTGCCTTAGGGTTCGGTTTAGTTTAGGTATTTTCGGTAAAATTAGGTGTGTCTAGGTCTAGGTTTAGGTCTAGGTTTTGATAGTATTTTTAGAGTCGTTCCGAACTCATCAAGTTTTTAGCGCCGTTGCCGGGGACACTTGGCAAAAGCAAGACTAACTTAGGTCGTTATTAGGAAATTTTGAGTCTTTTTAGGTTTTTCGTGTCTAGAGTCTTTAGGATTTCCTTTCTCGAGTCTAGAATTTTCTTAGGTTTATTTTCTTTGCGTCTAGAGTTTTAGGTTAGTTGTTGGAGTCTAATTATTTTCTTATTTATTTTGTTTTGTATTTTTTTTATTTTGTCTTCTGTCATGGCCAAAATTGATCTACAGAGCTTCATCGTTAACCTCCAACAACTCTTGGATGATATGGCTACATGGATTAGATATGATCCTAGGTTACCTCGAGGCATCGAGGTTGCACAAGAATCTCTTAAGATGATAAAACGACTTCAGGAGGAAAACATGCCACGTTGTATGAGTTGCGATGGACCACACCACTACAATGATTGTCTGGTTCGTGTTGAGATGTGTAGAGAAATTTGTCAAAGGATCTTACGAGAGCGAGAGGAAAGAAAAAGGCGTATGGGGGAGTCATCAAGGACTGTCTTTGAGGAAATCCGATATCAGGAGACGTTAATGGACACTGAAGTCCCACCTCCAGTTAATCAGGGTATCCAGTGGATTTGTGATGATGATGAGTGTGATCTGAACCAATGGACAAATAATAGTTCAACGGACGCCACAGAGATTATTGAAAAGGAAGATTCAATAGTGGAGGAGAATGATCCGGAAAATGAATTATTAGAGGATGAGGAGGAGGAGCTTCCCAGGAATGATGACATAGATGATGAGGATACATACCCTTCGGCTCCAGTTTGGGATTGGTCGGAGGAAGAGGACGACATTGTGTGGGATGAAGAGTGTGAGGATGAGATCGCAGCTAGTGCAACTAGTAATGAGGTAGCTGAGGACGGATGTGAGGATGTGCTTCAACAGGGTGATTTGGATGATGTGTTTGAAGCACAAATGGTAGAAATGTTTGGTGAGGAGTGGACGACGATGTCACCAGAAGCGTTAGAGGAGGATCGGTTTGACCCGGAGGGTGATTTGCAAAAGCTTGAAGAGATGTTATACGGGGAGCCGACCGTTAAGGGTGAACACGTCCCACTCGGGGAAGAATTTGGTGAAGTTAGCGAGGCGAAAGCACCAACGGATGAACCGTACTCAATCTCCATTCGGGACGTGCTAAGGTGTGAGGAACCGGTTGTTGAGGAAGCTGATGAGGTTCTAGAAGATGTCCCACTTGGTAGGTTAACTATTGATAAGGATGACCATGTGTTTAGTCCAAGTGTGGGGACGTTAGAGGATGCTAGTTGTAAGAATGACCCGAGGTTGAGCTTTATTGTAGTTATTAAGTTAATTCCGGGTAGGTTTAAGCATTGGTGGGTTGACTCGTTGTTAGGTATGATTTTTGAGGATTTGTTAGTCAACACCATTGGATTTCTAAGCAGTTTGATGGTTAGGGCATTAGTTAGTAAGAACATTAAGGAGAAGCCACCAGATTGAGTTGGTTGAACACTCGGGAAAAGCCCGAGTTGTAAATTTTTTGTAACTTACTCGTTTAAATTTTTCTTTGTGTGCTTTTGTTTTCGGTTTTCGTGTTTTGTGTTTTTTGGTGTTTGCAAGAAATTCGGGCGATTCAAGATGATGAAAATTGTGTTGGTAGAGTCCAAGTTCCAAGTGACACGTTTCAACTTGCTTTATTTATTTTTTTTAATTCTTATTTATTTTTATTTTTCGTGATTAATCGTGGTTTCGTCGAGTCTTTGTGTTTTGTTTTGTTGCAGGTTCGATGAAATTCTCATTGGGATGCTCATGGAATTCAATGGAGGACCTGCGGACCAAGCTCGCCTGTCATTCATCCAAATCACAAATCAGGGGAGTTTGTTCCATTCGTTTGTCTTCTATTATTTTTATTTTTCGTTTGCATTTTTATTTTTTCTTTTTATCGTACGTGTGCTTTTATTTTTAGTTTTATTTTATTTTATTCTCATCACACATTGGGGACAATGTGTCGTTCAAGTGTGGGGATGGGAAGCCTTGCGTCTTTTTATTATTTTTATTTGCGTTCTATTTATTTTTATTTTAGTCTGTTTTGAAAAAAAAACTTGAAAAAATTGTTCGAAAATGTCCAAGAGTTTGGTTGCAACATAATGGAAAGTGATAGGTAAAACTGGGAATTGGTTTTCTAATTTTGTGCTTAAATGTTAAAATAATGAATATAAGTCAATAATATGGTAATGTGGTAAAGTATGGTGAGAATGGAAAGCATTACTAAACTATGATGTGTCGGTAGGCCCAGCTGATCTAGGAGTAGCTTAAATAGCCTATGTGTTTATTGTTGTATAAATATGTTAATCAGTCTGTTAGTGGGTTCCCATTTTAGGAGTAATAGGAATGCTGAAACTGATGATTAGGAGGAAAGAGACCGCTTTAGGCTAGATACTCCTATGTCCTTAGAATAGTCCAATGAGCATGTTAGGTAATAATTTGGTTAATGCATTTAGAGTGAAGGGACAAAATACTCATGTACAAACTAAGGATAGTATCCCGTGGTAAGTGCCTCTGATGATGTTCCGGATCTCGCGGGCAAAATACTCACGTATGATTTTATCGGGATAGCATCTCGAAAAAAATGCCTCTGATGATGTCCGTTGGTAATTTTAGGTAAAAGTGACCAATTAGAGTTAAAAAAAAAGAAAAAAAATAGAAAAAAAATAGAAAAAGAAAAAAGATGGAAAAAATATGGTAGATTAGAGAATAAATGCTCAAAAGTTCACATTCCATCAATTCGTTATTTTCTGGACATCCTGGTATCTGGTTTAAGGAGGGTGAGAATGTCACACCCCCAAGTAACCACCAACGGAGTTTATACCGTTAAGGGGTGCGAGCAAACCAGGACCACAACCATTAGTTACAAATACTAAACGAATCAGAGTTAGTCCAAATATAAATCATAAAATAAAGTCTCAACATACGCAGCGGAAAAATAACATCTTAGCACTAACCACGTGCTTTACAAAAATCATTGATTTGAAATTTCCCAATTAAGTCTAAGCAAAATTAAAGTTGTCTTCACGTGCCATGCCAACCCGCTCCGGATACTCCTCAGCGATCTGCAAAAGTTTAAACCATACAAGTGTCAACCTAACGGTTGGTGAGTTCACAGTGGGCATGTCATGCAGCGGCCCGGTCTCATAAGCGTATGTATCAACATATAATTAAGTAATAGTTTTGCAAACGATTGCCCAGTGTTGAATTATCGAATATGCACTAGTTAAGTAAAAGTTAAAGCAGTCAACTGATATCGCGGGTAGCTAATCCGGTTTCCATGCACTAAGGAAGTTCGTACCAAAGCTGACGTAACAGAGTTCGGCATTTGCCGATGGTTTGTGCCTCCAGTTGTGTTCCTCATGGGACCCACAACTAAAATAGGCTGATATTGCACTCCGTTCGGCCTCCAACCGGTTGGCTACACATTTGTGTACCGCGGAGCAGGGTTGTCAACCCTCAGTAGATCTACCCAACATCCCCTCGCTTCACGAATTAATGGTACTACATTGTTGAGGACTTTTAAGTTTTAAGGCATCCTTAGAAATCATGTGATATCATCTGGTTTAGACTTTAACCTACACTAGTCATATTAAAAATCGTTTATCCTGGATTTCCTTTGAAATCCCAAAAAGAGTTTAAGTGTCAAAATGGTTGGTTGCGGATTTCATTTGAAATCCCAAGGATGGACAGTTGCAAGTGCTTCCCATAAAACACTCCAACTTCCATAACAGATATCCCATTTGGCGATACCTCAAAATGTCAGCGTTGTTTTTCGTTTAGTAATTTTGTTGTGACCCAAACGGGTTCACAATTAAAGGGTTAGTGAAACTCACCTTAGGTTGCTCAGCTACGCTTGTTAAATAACCCAAGTATTTGTTTGCTTAATGAAGACCTAGAAACACGTTTAGGTCTTAAGTATTAGTTTTGTGTCTAATCTTTAACTTAACGTCACTATGGCCCATAACATAGCACATTGAAACTACGACTCGACATACCGACACACGACACCGATGGTTGATCATACACAAGGGTTTACATAACTCAGAAATCAAATATGTTTCATTATTGCATACTCATGTAAGTCATGGCATAACATTCAAACAAGTTGCACAAGTTGGGTTTTGGTCAGATCATAGTTTCGCTACTTAGTGTCGCTACATAGTTTCGCTAGGTGCACGGGCAGCACTTTCGCTAGGGATTTACCCGATGACACAGTTTCGCTAGCTAATTTCGCCCGAAACTGCTGGCGCAGTTTCGCTAGCCTAGCTTCGCTCGAAACTGGTTTGAACTTTCGTTCAGGTTTTGGGACTCACGATTTGATCTAGGATTGATGGATGGTTTCTACCAACAGAGATGATAGCAGCAAATGGTGATTTCTCAGCTAGTCCAGAAGTTTCAGGAGAGTGTGTGTGTTTTTGGAGAAAAGGTGCAAGAAATGAGGCTTCTAGGGTTTTATGTCATTATATAACAGGAGCTAGTTTCGCTGGCAGTTTCGCTTGCCAAGCGAAACTGGCTCTGTAAGTCTATGGTTTGGCTACCGAGCGACACTATAGTTTCGCCCGGTAGTTTCGCTGGAAACCAAAAGTGACCAGTTTACATTCTAAGCAAGGTAAGCACGGTTCATGAATTGTCATGCTATTCATAATACTGAATCATGTGTTTAAATCACATTGCACATAATAACTATAAATACATGAACACATAACACATATGGACGGGTTCGGTGATCAACCAAAGGTCGTGGACATATTCGGCCTAGTTAAGCATTAGTTACTAAGTTAACACTTATAACGTAACTAACGGAGATTGTCTAACGGAAGTTAACCTTGGATTTCTCGGATGTCACATCATCCCCTTGTAAATGGAATTTTCGTCCCAAAAATTATTCTTGCGTTGTAGCGTTCGCAGCCTCGGCTGTCGTCGTTGCTGTAGTTGCTGGGGAAAGAAAGAAAAAGTTTTAGGGTCGCCACATCCTCCTCCTGTTAAAGGAATTTTGGTCCCCAAAATTAAATCATACCTTGAGTTTCCGTGGACGTTTGCTCGAACAAGTGAGGATACTTTTTCTTCATCTGATCCTCTCGTTCCCAAGTGTATTCAGGTCCACGCTTTGAGTTCCAACGAACCTTGACGATCGGAATCTTGCTACGTTTGAGGGCCTTCTCCTCGTGTCCCATGATTTCCACCGGTTGCTCAATAAATCTCAGATGTTCATCAATTTCCAATTCCTCCAAAGGAATTATTTCGATGTCTTCAGCCAGACATTTCTTTAGGTTCGAGACGTGAAACACGTTGTGAACTCCATCGAGTTTTGCAGGGAGTCGTAATCGATAGGCCACCGGGCCTACTTTCCCAATGATTTCAAATGGACCGATATAGCGAGGATTCAGCTTTCCACGCTTTCCGAAGCGTATCACACCTTTCCAGGGAGATACCTTCAATAGTACCTTGTCGCCTACCTCGAACTTCAAAGGTTTACGGCGCTTGTCGGCATAGCTCTTTTGCCTATCACGTGTTGCGGCTATCCGCTTTCTTATTTGAATAATTCGTTCAGTTGTATCATGAATGAGTTCCGGTCCGGTGAGTCCCTTCTCACCCGGTTCGGCCAAACACACGGGCGATCTACATTTTCTGCCATAAAGAGCTTCAAAAGGTGCTGCACCGATGCTTGTATGATAACTGTTTTTGTAGGAGAATTCCACCAACGGAAGGTGAGCCTCCCAATCTTTACCGAAGTCGAGAACGCAAGCTCGGAGCATGTCTTCCAAGGTCTGAATGGTTCGTTCCGTCTGACCGTCGGTCTGCGGGTGATAAGCTGTACTCATATCCAGTCTGGTTCCCAGTGCGTCTTGCATAGATTGCCATAGTCGGGAAGTAAATCGGGGATCTCGATCAGAGATAATGGTCTTAGGCACTCCATGACGTGCCACAATCCGGTCAATGTACAGCTTTGTTAACTTATCCATATTGTCACTTTCCATCATTGGAATAAAGTGTGCAGATTTGGTTAGTCGATCAATGATAACCCAAATCGCATCCGGTCGATTCGATAGATGAGGTAATCCTGTTACGAAATCCATGGAGATATCCTCCCATTTCCATTCTGGGATCTTTGGTTGCTGCAATAGCCCAGAAGGCTTTTGGTACTCGATCTTAACTCTTGAGCATGTTAAACACTTAGCCACATATCGCGCAATGTCGGCTTTCATATTCGGCCACCAATACAAGTTCTTCAAATCTTGGTACATTTTATCTGATCCTGGGTGCACCGAATACCTTGATTTGTGAGCCTCGTCCATCACGAGTTCACGGAGATTTCCATGTAAAGGAACCCAAATTCTGTCATTGTAATACCTGAGTCCATCGGACTTAATTTCGGAGTTACCATCCACCCCTCGCAGTGCTTCAGCTGCGAAATTTTCTTCTTTCAAAGCTTCTCGTTGGGCATCGCGGATCCGATCCGGCAATCCCGTGTGAATGGTAAGTTGCAGCGCTCGTACTCGTCGAGGCTTTTCATACTCTTTTCGGCTTAAAGCATTAGCCACAACATTGGCTTTTCCCGGGTGATACTTAATCGCTAAGTCATAATCATTTAGTAGCTCGACCCACCTTCGTTGTCGCATGTTGAGGTCCTTTTGTTCAAAGATATGCTGTAAGCTTTTGTGGTCGGTAAATATTGTGCACTTTGTTCCGTAGAGGTAATGTCTCCAAATCTTGAGTGCAAATACAACAGCTCCTAATTCCAAATCATGTGTTGTATAGTTCTTCTCAGTATCCTTCAGTTGCCTGGACCCGTAGGCAATCACTTTGTCTCGTTGCATCAACACACAACCGAGTCCTTGAATGGATGCATCGCAATAGACCACGAAGTCGTCAACCCCTTCGGGTAATGCGAGAATCGGAGCTGAACATAACATGTCCTTAAGAGTTTGAAACGCGCGTTCTTCTTTTTCACCCCATCTATATTGCACTCCTTTGTGCGTTAAAGCTGTTAAGGGTTGAGCCAATTGTGAAAAGCCCTTAATGAATCTTCGGTAATATCCGGCAAGTCCCAAAAATTGTCGGATTTCGGTCGGCGCTCTCGGAGTAGACCAATTCTTGATAGCTTCTACTTTAGCTGGGTCGACATGAATTCCATCCTGATTAACAATGTGTCCAAGAAACTGGACTTCGCGAATCCAAAATTCGCACTTCGAAAACTTAGCATAAAGCTGTTCCTTGTGGAGTAATTCCAAGATAAGTCGTAGGTGTCTCTCGTGTTCTTCGTTTGTCTTGGAGTAGATTAAGATATCGTCAATGAAAACTATCACAAACTGATCGAGGTACGGCTTGCACACTCGATTCATCAGATCCATAAATACAGCAGGTGCATTAGTTAGCCCAAACGGCATAACCAGAAACTCGTAGTGACCATACCGAGTTCTGAAAGCAGTCTTGGGGACATCCTCATCACGAACGCGAAGTTGGTGATATCCAGACCGTAGATCAATCTTTGAAAAGTAGCTCGAACCTTGGAGTTGGTCGAAGAGATTGTCGATTCGAGGAAGTGGATACCAATTCTTGATCGTAACCTTGTTAAGCTCTCGGTAGTCAATACACATTCGGAACGTTCCATCTTTCTTCTTAACAAACAATACTGGTGCTCCCCACGGAGATGAACTTGGACGAATAAATCCTTTGTCGAGTAGCTCTTGAAGTTGTGCGGAGAGTTCGTTGAGTTCGCTTACCGCCAAACGGTAAGGTGCGCGTGCAATCGGAGCGGCTCCAGGAGCTAAGTCGATTCCAAACTCGACTTGTCGAAATGGAGGTAAACCAGGCAGATCATCAGGAAATACATCTTGGAAGTCGCGGACTATCGGGTAGTCGCCGATTCTTCGCTCGGGAAGTGTCGTGTCGGTGACGTTTGCAAGGATCGCGAAGTGACCTTTACGAAGGCACTTTTGAGCTTTAAGAAATGAGATAATACCGGTGACGTTTCCACCTTTTTCACCTTGAACTGTTAACACTTCACCGTCCTTGAGTGGGATGCGAACCACTTTTTCTTGACATAAAATTTCAGCTCGATTTTCAGATAACCAATCTATTCCTACTATGACATCAAAACTACCAATCGGGAAAGGCATAAGATCGATTCCTAACGTATGGCTCTGATACCAAATCTGTCACACCCCCAAGTAACCACCAACGGAGTTTATACCGTTAAGGGGTGCGAGCAAACCAGGACCACCACCATTAGTTACAAATACTAAACGAATCAGAGTTAGTCCAAATATAAATCATAAAATAAAGTCTCAACATACGCAGCGGAAAAATAACATCTTAGCACTAACCACGTGTTTTACAAAAATCATTGTTTTGAAATTTCCCAATTAAGTCTAAGCAAAATTAAAGTTGTCTTCACGTGCCATGCCAACCCGCTCCAGATACTCCTCAGCGATCTGCAAAAGTTTAAACCATACAAGTGTCAACCTAACGGTTGGTGAGTTCACAGTGGGCATGTCATGCAGCGGCCCGGTCTCATAAGCGTATGTATCAACATATAATTAAGTAATAGTTTTGCAAACGATTGCCCAGTGTTGAATTATCGAATATGCACTAGTTAAGTAAAAGTTAAAGCGGTCAACCGATATCGCGGGTAGCTAATCCGGTTTCCATGCACTAAGGAAGTTCTTACCAAAGCTGACGTAACAGAGTTCGGCATTTGCCAATGGTTTGTGCCTCCAGTTGTGTTCCTCATGGGACCCACAACTAAAATAGGCTGATATTGCACTCCGTTCGGCCTCCAACCGGTTGGCTACACATTTGTGTACCGCGGAGCAGGGTTGTCAACCCTCAGTAGATCTACCCAACATCCCCTCGCTTCACGAATTAATGGTACTACATTGTTAAGGACTTTTAAGTTTTAAGGCATCCTTAGAAATCATGTGATATCATTTGGTTTAGACTTTAACCTACACTAGTCATATTAAAAATCGTTTATCCTGGATTTCCTTTGAAATCCCAAAAAGAGTTTAATTGTCAAAATGGTTGGTTGCGTATTTCATTTGAAATCCCAAGGTTGGACAGTTGCAAGTGCTTCCTATAAAACACTCCAACTTCCATAACAGATATCCCATTTGGCGATACCTCAAAATGTCAGCATTGTTTTTCGTTTAGTAATTTCGTTGTGACCCAAACGGGTTCACAATTAAAGGGTTAGTGAAACTCACCTTAGGTTGCTCAGCTACGCTTGTTAAATAACCCAAGTATTTGTTTGCTTAATGAAGACCTAGAAACACGTTTAGGTCTTAAGTATTAGTTTTGTGTCTAATCTTTAACTTAACGTCACTATGGCCCATAACATAGCACGTTGAAACTACGACTCGACATACCGACACACGACACCGATGGTTGATCATACACAAGGGTTTACATAACTCAGAAATCAAATATGTTTCATTATTGCATACTCATGTAAGTCATGGCATAACATTCAAACAAGTTGCACAAGTTGGGTTTTGGTCAGATCATAGTTTCGCTACTTAGTGTCGCTACATAGTTTCGCTAGGTGCACGGGCAGCACTTTTGCTAGGGATTTACCCGATGACACAGTTTCGCTAGCTAGTTTCGCCCGAAACTGCTGGCGCAGTTTCGCTAGCCTAGCTTCGCTCGAAACTGGTTTGACCTTTCGTTTAGGTTGATTCGCTCGGTAGTTTCGTTCGAGCAGGTCTACTTAGTTTCGCGGGCGACACTACAGTTTCGCTACATAGTATCGCTGGATGCATCAACAGTTTCGCTGTATAGTTTCGCCCAGAGAACACACAGTGTCGCTGGTCGCGAAAAAACTCACAAATCAGCCTAAAAATCATCCTAACAGCTTCCATACTTCATGTGATTCAATATTTAGCATGCATAATCATTTACCAACATAAAACAGTAAGCTTTAACACTTTAAACATGGATTTTTACATTCAAATCAACAAAAACACATTTTAACCCTAAAATGACCTAACTAGCATGAATCTTCATTATGGACCAGTTTCACACGTAAAGTTACAGACTTTATGATAGATATATCATTCCTAAGCATCATATCAGAAGATCTAACGATTCTATGGAGATCTAGGCATGCTTTATAGTAAAACACATAGAAAATGCATAAAGTATGGTTTTGGGACTCACGATTTGATCTAGGATTGATGGATGGTTTCTACCAACAGAGATGATAGCAGCAAATGGTGATTTCTCAGCTGGTCCAGAAGTTTCAGGAGAGTGTGTGTGTTTTTGGAGAAAAGGTGCAAGAAATGAGGCTTCCAGGGTTTTATGTCATTATATAACAGGAGCTAGTTTCGCTGGCAGTTTCGCTTGCCAAGCGAAACTGGCTCTGTAAGTCTATGGTTTGGCTACCGAGCGACACTATAGTTTCGCCCGGTAGTTTCGTTGGAAACCAAAAGTGACCAGTTTACATTCTAAGCAAGATAAGCACGGTTCATGAATTGTCATGCTATTCATAATACTGAATCATGTGTTTAAATCACATTGCACATAATAACTATAAATAAATGAACACATAACACATATGGACGGGTTCGGTGATCAACCAAAGGTCGTGGACATATTCGGCCTAGTTAAGCATTAGTTACTAAGTTAACACTTATAACGTAACTAACGGAGATTGTCTAACGGAAGTTAACCTTGGAATTCTCGGATGTCACAGAGAAAAATATAAAACATTAATCTTTATACCCTTTACTTTGACTGAATATGATTCGGTAGTAGGTTGAACTTGAGCTTTCTTTAGTGGGACCCATAGGTAGACTGAGCTTATATTCGGTAATTTTATAAACACATGGGGGCGAAACAAAAGGTCGGTGGTTGGGTTTAGTCGGACCGAAATATTGGCAATTATAGTTGGTGTGTTATTACGTTATGGATCGTGGAAGAGTGTGGTGGATTGATAAATATAAATGTTGAATATTTAGAAGTCAATTTCCTGGTTATGATTCCATTGCGGTATTTTTCGAGGACGAAAAAAGAGTAAGTGTGGGAATGTTTGATGTGTTGCAAACACATCATGTTTTCCCGTGTAAATTGTATATAAATTAAGTCGGTTTTGAGTCATTTTTATTTGGTATTTTATCTGTTCTAGTTATTTGAGTCTTAATGTGCTGTTGGGTCGTTTTTGTACAATTTAGTGTGACTTTGAGTCTTTTACTTTTAGTTGTGTTTATTAGATCAAGTGTGCTCAAAACTCTTTAAATATATTTGTTATAGGTTGACATAAGAGTTCAAGGGTTAAAGAGTTAATCATGAAAGTGGAAGGACTGGCGTAGAGTTCATAATATGTCAAGGGGCTAAAGTGTAAAATATATGAAAATACACATATGATTAAAAGTGAATTCAACATTGGTTTTTTTTTAAATCCAATACACAACAAAAAGAAATTAATTAGGAAAAAGAGACATGATCCTTGATGTTCACAGTTCACGTGGAGACAAAGGAAAAAAAAAGGAATTGTAATTTGAAACTTGCAAGAGGTCAAAGTTAAACGAAGAATAAGCATCGGATGGATGGACGTGGGCTTTCAAAAATTAAAGAGATTAATGGGCTGGTCACGTGGGTGATACGGAAGTTCATTAGTTCAAAAGAAAACGTACGTAGGCAAGCAATAAAAAAGGGGGATTCGACTGATTGCTGTCCAGAGGGGTTCTTAGAGGCGATTTTGAGGACGAAGAACAGTAAGGAGATTGACTTGAAGGCTAGAGATCAAGCATTCGGTTCCTAATCGCGTGTCCGGTTTCTATCTTCTCTTTGATTTCTTTTGTACTTAACTTTAGACCATGTTTTCCTTTCAATTCTCTGTATTTGTTGCTGATCTTGACTGGATTATGGTCATAGGCTAAGCACTTAGTGCCGCCTAGGCCTGATCGATGACTATTTTGTGTTTTTGATTATTTTCGGTTTATGACAATCATATGTGTGGGTTGTGACTCTCTTTAAATCCCATTGGTTTTCTGTAATTGATGCATAATGTGTACTTAGTCTAGGGTTTCGATTGATAATCAGTACTTGCGTGATCTGCGGATGTCTTCCGGTTTGGGTTGGGTAATTGGTTTGTGTGACTTTGTGTTTGCAAATTGATATGGTTAGTTGATTCTGATTAGCCATAGGATTGATTATTAATTGTTTCCTTGGATTGTGTGTTCTGCTCTCTGAATAAGCTCAAAAGGATGACAGTTGTCGGGTAGTCGGGTTGGTTAATCACTTAGGATAACATTGTCTCAAAAGGAAATGCCCTAGGTTATTAGTTAATCTGCTATTTCGTGTTGGTTATAGAAAATCAGTGGTAGCTCCGGTTATTCTAGGTGTACCTTAGGTATATCCGAGGGTGGCTAGGGTAATTGAAGCGGGAAGGACTCAAAAGGTGAACCCTTGTTCGAGCGTTAGAGTAGTCAAAGTTAGGAAGGACTCAAAAGGTGAACTAACTAATCAGTGTGGTTATTCCAACCAAATAGGTATCTTATCAGTAACATCCGGTAAGTGGTCTGGGGGCTCGTAAGGTTTCTAGAGGTTGTGTCAAAAGATCCTGGTTCCATCATTAGTTGCCATATCCGAGAGTAGTCATTAGCATGAAATAGGAGTCTAGGTCTAGGTGGTACTGTCTCTCTAATCTAGTTTCCTCCTAGGTTTCTTTGTTTTCGGTTATTAGTTGATAGTTAGTTAGTTAGTTAATTTATTTAATCCTTAAGATCCAAAACCCAAATCAAACTCAGTATTTCCATTTCTTAGGTCCTAGGTTAGTTTTGTCTATAGAGTGTCTCTAGGGTTCGATATTCTCGGTCTTGCCTTAGCTATTCTACTATCCGATAGGTACACTTGCCTTAGGGTTCGGTTTAGTTTAGGTATTTTCGGTAAAATTAGGTGTGTCTAGGTCTAGGTTTAGGTCTAGGTTTTGATAGTATTTTTAGAGTCGTTCCGAACTCATCACAACCACAACGGTAAACCAACGTAATATTTAAGTATACTGAAAACTGTTTTACAATGATTAAACTGTGAGTCTTAAACCTGTGAACCTCACCAACTTTATGTTGACCTTTTAAACTCATGATTTCTTAGGTAATTGACGCAACTCATGAAGACATGCAAATGGGGGCTTATGTACGCTATCGGACCTGCTTAACGGAGTCATAGTCCCGACTATCCAAATAAACCGATTTATGCTTTTAATATTAATTTAAGACTTATTGTTTTCAAATTGTAAGACATTATCGTTTCCACTATCTTTTCCGCTGCAATGAAATGAAGTAATGTTTTATGAAGTTTTAATTTATTAGAAGTTGTTCTATGTATCCTCGACTATGATTCCATTCTCGCTCACACCCGAAACCGTTGACCGGGGTGTGACAATATCAGACGATGATGCTGAGTGCCAGAAATATGACAGGTGTCACAACTCTAAGTCTGATGAAGCTAGGATAGAGTTGAAACCATACCCTAAAATTGAAACCCCATGCTTCAAAGTAATTGACGAAGTCAAAAGGGAAAAGGTGATCTTGACGACATGGCCTGAGGGGAAGATCTTTATAACATCTGGATCAATGTTTGACCAAGAACCTGATATAGGATATGAATTACCATCCTTCTCCTCCAAGTTCAAGGGAATAACCGATGGAGTGATAAGTGAACCTAAAGTTGAGAGGCCAAAGATCACCATTAAGCATCCAAGTATGAAACCAATAGCTGGAGTGAAGAATGAAAAACTCAAGGGAGTAGCTGTGTCTCCCATTTCTTAAGTTGGATCATGCAGTTGATGTTGTAATTGCAAGAATGGTGCTTCAACGTCAAAGAATCAAGGAAGCACAAAGACAGTAAAGACAGGTTCAACACAGGCTTTGACAAACCAGCAGAAAGTCAAATCTGAAGCTACAGTCAAACCAAAGAAGCATACACAAGGCAAACCAGCTCCATATCAGCCACCGAAGACAAATGGGTACACGTCTGACTTCTATCTAAAGAAGCAGACTTGTTTTAATTGTGGCATCGCTCGTCATATTGCTAGAAACTGTCTTTATCGCCCTTATGAACCCTATTATCTGAAAACTCAAAGGGTTTCATCTCAGGAGTCTGTGAAGTCTAAGCCGATGATGGTGCAGAAACCTAAGGCAATGAAGACTGTTACTCCTAAGGTTAACTCTCTGATCAACATTGGGGTGCTGCCAAAGCTGAAAGAAAATCTTTAAATCAAAACAACAGCTTTCCAAGTTACCAAAATTTCCAAAAACATGTGAAGAAACCATTTTCAAAACAAACAAAGTCTGAAAAACCCAAGGTTACCCCTCCCAAGGTAACTAAAACTGTTTTGAAAAATGATTCTAAAATGAAGAAGGTTGAAATACCTAAAGTCACAACTCCAAAGGTGACTAAAACAAAAACTGTTTTGAAAAATGAATCTAAAACGAAGAAGGTTGAAATACCTAAAGTCACAACTCCAAAAGTGATTAAAACAAATTTTAAATTACCTGGAACTTGGAAACCAAAAATCAAGGTAGTTCCATCCCAACTTCCTGATTTTTCAAAGGGGATGTTCTTACAAGAAGTATCTTTTATTGATTCCTCAGGTGTACCCAGAAAAACAATGGCCTGGGTACCAATGGCTAACTAATCTCTCACTATGTGCAGGAACAGTCAAGGAGGAGTATCACTAACATTTTTATTATTAATTTGTTTGTTGATAAGTGATTGTTCCAGGCACATTTTAGGAGACGTATCTTCATGTCATGACAAGCATTTTTTTATGGAGGATATGTTTCCTTGAGAGGTAAAAGGTCAAATTCAGCATGAAAGGTACTGTTTTTAATTTGGTTGTTTGAATGATGAGGCAGCAAGGGGTCTTTTGAGTCATGAAACGTGTCAGTTAAGTTGTTGATTGATTATGTGTTTGACTTCAAATGCAATGAAATGTGCATGTCATGAAACCCAATTTTCTAAAAATTTCAAATCAATACTTTGAAAGTTAGCTTGGCCAGATATCTTCAAAATTTTGTGTTTTGTTCTTTTAAGTGTGTTTGTGTGTTTTATTTTTTATTTAAAAAAAACTGAAAAATGATGATCACAAGATTGTGACATTAAATATCAAAAAGCAAGGGGAAGAAATGTAAAGATGAAGAAAAAGTTGACCCCTCCTCAAAAATAGTGTGCTTTTCAATTTTTAATTGTTTGTGTCTTGTTTTTGAGAAGTTTAGGGGAAGTAAAATGAATGTCCGGGTTGGAGATGGCTGACACGCGCAAGGCGGAAGTGAAAGGCAAGCTCCACGGTGATATGCTCGGTAGGCTCGACCTAAACTTATGACCTCCAATGAAAGTGCAATGAACTTAAAAGATATATATGTTTAGTTTCCCATCCCAGGTTGCATGGTTTAAAAAGACCGAGTCCCGGCAAAAATGGGTTGAGAGTGGTAATTACCTAGTATTCACTCTCTCACACGCCATGTCTCTGCTGTCATGACTACACCACATAATAAAAAGAAAAGAAAAGGAAAAGTAAAAGAAAAGAAAAAGAAATAAAAAAAATGAAAAAGAAAAGAAAATGAAAAATAATCACTCAGTTGGTCTTCTTTGCGTGCTTAGCGGCCGACCTGATCACCACTGATGGTTAATGAAAATAAGTGGTAGTCATAGCCGTGGTGCATGGTTCCTTAAGTTGGGGGTTTGTGAATCCTCAATAAACTCTGAGGTTGGGTAGGTTTTGCTGTGTACGCTTGGGTGTGGGGACAATTAAATATGACGGTAATATTGTACTATATTAAGCATGACGCATTCGGTTGGGATTAAACGGGTTTGAGTTTAAAGCGGACAAACATACCGGCAATCACCTGGACTAGTTGAGTAACTAAAGCTGAAAAGGGTTCCTCAGTCAGATTCATATGGTTTGATCCCTTGTAAACTTTCTCATGTTTGATATTGGTAAGTATTTGTTTGTTTTTATCTTTCGTGTGTGAGTCGTTAAGTTCTTTTTGGTGTGTTTTTGTCTTGGCCAGGTTGATTTGAGAAGTCAAAATGTGTTTTTCATGGGTTTTAGTGCATGACAATATGCCCCCGACAGATCTTGCCAAATTTTTAGGGGAAGGAGTATGGGATAATAAGTATTATCCGAAGGGAACTTGAGGATGATACTTATTATCTAATGGAAAAGACTTCCTCCGTCAGATCTTGACAAATTTTTAGGGGATGGAGGGAGGATAATAAGTATTATCCGAAAAGACTTCCATAATACATAGTATCCGAAGGGAACTCGATGATAATATGTATTATCTCAGGGGAAGTCCTTGGCTGAAGGGAAGTATTCAGCTAAGGGGAAGTCTTTAGAGGTATTGGGTTTATGGGAACTTTATTATTATCAACAGGTGATAACTGGGTTTTTACAATGTTAATCACCTTCTAACCCAAAGACCAGTCATCAAATGTCTGGTGGAGTATATTTTTTTAAATGTGTGTCAGACAGGTTGATGAGAGAAAGATGCTGCTTCTGCTCAAAGTTAAAGAACCAGCCGGACAAGACTTCCATCTAGAAAATTATCTATTCAGGGGAAGTTGTTGGTGTCTTTACAAGATTCCAAAAGCTTCAAAAGTTTTTCAAAGAAAATGCTCACAAGTTTATGGGAAGCTGAAGATGTCAAGTCGATCTTTGATGAAGAAAATGATGCAGAGAGCAGTCAGAGATCATGAAGACCCAAGATCAACAACCAAGTTCTTCAAAGTTAGAGGTGTTCAAAATTTTACCCTCTAATTTTTGGAGATTCAAGACAGTTACCGAGGATTCAGCAAGAACCAGTTCTTTCAAGAAAAGCAAGTTAGTGAGAGTCCTCCATCTCATTAACTTGTTCATTTCAAGAATTTCAAGCTGATGCTGATCAAGAGGAAGTCCCAAGTGCCCGTTATGAAACCTAATGAAGATTTCTGCGGAAAGAATCTTCATCAACGTCTTTGCCAGCCAGTCAAGAAGAAGATTTTCAAAGATCGAAGACATTTAATATCACAAGCCTAGGGGAAGATTGTAGAGGCTAGATTATGAGGCTTGCAATATTAAATATGTTGGGCTGGGCTTAGAGGGTTTCATTAGTTTAGTAGACTAGTTTGGTTATTGTATGTAGGCTAGTTTATGGTTGGGCTTGAGTTTACTATTGGGTTTATGACTCAAGAGGCCCAATAGTAAACCCATTGGGGTGCCTATATAAACCCCTCTAGACCTCCTCATTTGGGTTGCTGATTTGGAGAGCTAGTTTATGATTCCAGGGAGCTGATTACGATTGAGAAAGGATGAGCCAGAGGTGTTTACGATCAAGTGATTACTATCGTAAACCCGAGAGAAGTGAGTTTACGATTTCTGTTTTGTACCCGACAAGTTTTCTTGTGTGCAAGATCAGGTTTTTCATTGTTTTACTCATCGTATTCTTGTATTCTTCTCATCTCTTATCTTGAATCAATCAATCACTTGGATTCCGCACTCGTGATTGATAGAATATCGTGAACGGTTGTTGTTTTTCTGGACCTACAGTACTAGTGGACTGACTAGGTGGTACGTAGCCACATACCAACTGGTACGTGGGTTAATTATTATGCCGGGCAGAACCATATAAATAGGTTAAGCTCTTGTGTTTGAGAGTAGTTGTGAGAGTTGAGTTCTTAACTGTGTGTATTCTGTAGTGTTTTGCTATCTGTTCTGTCTCTGTACTCTTGAGCTTGTTATTAGTCAACGGAATGTTATTTACCTTGTGTTACCAAATCGATCATGATCATGCATTAGTAAGATCCGTGTCAGTGTTTTACAATTTTAAAATGTTTCCATTTGCATTGGACACTAATATATCTTTTGATTCTCAACTAAGGTCTCCATCAAAAGTTTGACTCACTGCTTTATATTGACCAAATCTTATCTAAATAACCAAGTAGACTTACATGGACCGATCTTATATAAATAACCATGTAGACTTAGTCTAATCCTGACTAGAACGTTAAACAAGCCTTGGTTGGTAAACAGTGTTTTTGATCCTAAATTAAGCGTATACTAAAATTTACAAACATAATGATGTTTATGAACTCATGCTACTAATTGTCTTGCGTTGTAAATTGTCAACGCCGCCAAACGCACAAACGTAAGACAAATAGCGAGCTATAAACTGACGCCCGTCGTAACGCGCGGGTACCCCACTAGTATATATATATATATATATATATATATATATATATATATATATATACTAGCCGTGTGCCCACGCGTTGCGGCGGCGACATTGTATAGCGTGTTATTTGTCTTCTGTTCGCTTGTTATGGCGGCACGACAATTTACATCGAGGTATTCGTTTTTTTAGAACTCAAACAAATAACAACAAACACTCGAACTGAAATATATATTGGTCACAAACATAGTAATTTAAAATCAAATGAGTTGTAAGATAGAAGTCATCAACATAGTTTTAAGATATCAATAACAACATAGTACTTTTTAAATCAAAATCCGAGGGTCAATGAATTCCATAGTGAGGAAGTCAATCCGTGTCGTATGCCATGCAATTCGTCATTTATTCACGCGTTATGGTGACATGATAATTTACATCGTGGTATTTGTTTATGTTAGCGCAATGCGGTTCATGCGCGTTCAGCGGCGGCAACAACCAACTTGGTACTTTTTTCTTGTTATTTATCAATACTTTCTATTGTACGTCCTTAGTTTTCATCATTCGTATTATTGATTTAATTTATCTAAACTTGTAGAACTCAAATAAAGAACAACGGACACCATAATTGAAATATATATTGGCCACAAACATAGTAATTTAAAACATAAGTGAATCTTTGGCACATGATGTGAATTAACATTAAAATCAAGCCAAGGCAATCATAAAAATACAAGGTATACCTAAAACTAACAACCAACAATAAGTAAAAATGCAACAAAACTTCCTAAAAGAACTATATGTTGTCAAATGTTACATGTTTCACGGACCACGAATATGGTTGTAATATCGACCCATTTTCATTAGAATAGGTAAATTGTAACCAACAATAAGTAAAAATGCAACAAAACTTTCTATCACTAACCGGTCAAATAGGTAAATTGTAAAAAGAAAAGAAAAACTTAAAAATGGAAGGGGTCAAAAGTCATCTAGAGAGTATTTTAAATGGCGGGTATAGGAGTAATAATGATATAATATTGTTTTGTTAATCATATTAAACAAATGATCCAGAAATACCATCACAATTCTTCATATTTATAGAACATTTCATTTACAACCTTAATTACAGGATCTGTGTTGATTTTTGAATTGTCAGTAGGATTCATGGAGTCTTCTACCTCTTGCTCAAATGCTGCTAAGAAACAATACTGCCTGAAACAATACCATTGTATAACTTGCTTTTAGTTTTTGGTTGAGACCTAAGAAATACGTTTAGGTGGTTTCTAGGTAAAATGTTCTGGAACATTAAAGTATGAATTTGAAACCTAAAGACGATTACCTTGTGTCTTGGAGATTAAAACCTTAAGCATATATATCACAGTTATAGCCGCAAATTAATAAAATTTACCAATAAGAACATCCTCTATTGAATCTGCATGTGCATATAAGTAAGACATATCAGACTAAATTCAATGATACTCATGTCAAGATAAGAATGGGAACATATTTTTTTGGATCAACTGGTATGCATGTTCAGGGCATGAAAGAATTAGTAAAGGTAATAAAGGTAAAAAGGTAGTGCAAACCAACAAACAATCATGAACTCCATAGGACAGGTTTTGTAACACCCTAAACCCAGTTTCAGTATATTTTCTATTTACAAGCAACATAAAAGGAACTTTGTAAAGTTTGTTCATGTACATTGGCCAATTAGTACTTTTATGTTGTTTGCGAACCAAGTAAGAATATATCTACCATTGAGAATAAATTATTAGTAAACTTTTTAATGGTAAATATCAATCTATAAAGGGTATACATACCAGTAGAAAAAAGGTTAACCCTCATCAGCCTTATGTTACTTCCACATACATCCCTACATGATTAGATCAGTCAGGTTAACTTATGGGTCAGTTCGAAGATCCTATCATAGGTGCACTTACATCGTATAGGGACATGCCTACATTGAAACATCACCGTCATCTTCCAAAGAAGCCAAAAAAAAGAGCATTTCTGAACTTTCCATTCACCCGATAAAGCATTTGAAGCCTTTTATAAAGTGATCTGTAGTCTCTAAAACTAAGGCGATTGTCTGTAGAGATGTAACCTTAAACATTAAGACACAAAGGGTATATGAATCATACAGCAAACAAAACAAATGTAACAAAGAAACCTACAATGGAAAGAGAAAGGAGAATAACATGATTATGTTAACCGCAACCTTTACCTTAGCAACCACTGTCGATAAAGCAGAAAAGCATAGAAGCCTAATTTCAATAATTGCTCTTGAACTTCCTAATATAACAAACAGAATAAACATGTACAATTCCCCTAAAACACAAGCAAAAACCAACATTAAATAAAGTTTACAGAGGTGGTTCAAATTATCTAACATGTAAATATACATGGACACATATTTTTAATACCTCCTGAAAGATTAAAAGAGGTTGATAAAAGAAGCCCTTAAAAGATGGTTCTACTTTTTTAGTACGTTAAGTCTATTGACTCTATTCTGCAGCTGTTTGCATCCGAGCTCATTCAGCTCTACCCGCAGCTAGCTGTACAGATTGTTCTTTCCTGCAAATAAGAATTGATTAGTAGTTTCCTAATAAACACAAGAGAGATCTGTCAGAACAACAACAACATAACCAATGTCTGCAAAACTGACATGTGTAACCTATGAATTGACGCAAACAAAAGCAACCAGCGATCTTACCTGTTGACAACGAAAGTTAGTTTTGTGAAAGGCTCATGTACATAAAACCAATGTGGAATGGCCTGTAGTGATATAAGTAATTACTTGCTCCTCAGTAGTTCCCACACTTAAACTGAAAGTTGGCATACTAATATAATGCTTCTAACTGCTCTGCTCCAATCTGAAAAAAAAATATATGATCTAAACTTACTTGTAACTTGTAAAGATAATTTGTAGCATTGCAAGGGATAAATGAAAGAAGCAAACAAAAAGTTCGATTTTTATCAACATCCCAGGCTATTGCGTTGAAAAAATATGAAGGCTGCAAGCAAACTTTCATGGTTATTTACCTCTTTCATATTTATGAAAAAATATGAAGGCCGAAGCAAATTTCCGTCTCTCTCAAGCTTGTTCATGAGAAAAGTTGCTTCAATAAATTCACCATATTCTATTGGGCCATTGCAGCCAATATCAACCTGTTTTTAACTCAAATAAAATCCAGATTAATGAACTTTAATAGTAGGCATAATACTTTTACTAAACTGTAATTGTCACCTTTAAGATCTTGAACCTTGTGCTATATCTTTCTATTTTTGTCAAGAACTTTTTTGACATCAATAAGCAGTCATTTCACACTTTTTTGACATCAATAATGCACGATGTGCATATCAATTACATGTGAATGGGCAACCAGAAGGGTTTACACACGGGCCCAGTAACAACAGGAGCCCAGAGTGTTTTTATAATGATGTAACAATATAGTTTTAGTATTAATATTTTTATTAAAACAATAAAAAGAGAAAAATATCATGTTATAAGTGACCCTAACTCATGCATTTTGACCTATTGACTAAATAGTATGATATAAAATCTTATTTACAAGACATGATTTGAGACAACTAACTTAGTCACATTATGACTCGCATACAGACCGATACAAAATATAAACTCTACCATGCACCATTCGAAAGCCATGCTGCATCTCAAAATTATGCAAGATATTGATGTCCATAACAGCAATTTTGGCCCATATTATGTCCCCGGGCTCAATATCATGACAGCCATCCAGATTAGCATTTGGAAAAAAACAAATGGATCATTCTAGCCTCATAATTTTTATAAAAGGATCAAATTTTTGTCCCTACTAAACGCATATTAATTTCACAATCTACATTATTGAAGTCCCATTCAAAGCACTAAACATAGTGAATTTAAGGTGTTCATACAAAGGATATATGAATTTTAGTGATTACCAGTTATCTCTTTCATGTGAAGAATGAACTTTTACTCCAATAACCTATACACATCAGAATTCACAGACACAATCCATTTATTCAAATTAGAAAAAGAGCATTATGATTGATAAGTGTAACACAATCCATAGAAAAATCAACTGGTTTTGAAACCACAAAAATATCGATTCATGTAATGAACCCAGTAATCTTTTCTTCCCTAAAAGAGGCAGATCAAACCTGCTTTTTGATCGATTAGTGAAAATAGAATTCATACCTACAGCCAAAAATATCGATTCATAGATTAACTATAGAATTCATACCTACAGCTAAAAGCATCAGCAGCGGCACAAATCTCAGCTCTATTCATAACACAAACCTGCGATAGAAGAAACCCAAAATTGAAAAACGAAAAAACCTAAATTTATCACAATACAAACCTGCGATGGAGCCAAAATGAACCTCCCCCCCCCCCCCTTCCTGAAATTTGGCCCTGCAAGTCTGTGTTTTTTCAGATAAATTCTAAATTAGGGCTTCATTGGTAAGCGAGGAAAAAGGTAAGCTAATTTCAAGAGAAGAGTAGTGAAGAAATAGGGTTACCGTGGATAAGCTAATTTTGACCAGTTTAGGGTCGGATTCCGGTCAGCTTTCTCGGAGGTTGTCCCGTCGTCTCCGTCTCCGCCCATCGGATCGTATCAATTGATGTAAACTTTTAAGAACATGTAAAATCGAAGAAGAGCTTATAGCGATTAGACATGAATCCACGAATTTGGTGTGCAGAATGGTGAAAGAGGGTTTGCGAAACAGAGAGGATTTGAATTTCAAATTCGTTCTTCACTTTGAGAGATAGAGAGAGACAGCACTCTGATGGAGGGTTTCTCAAGAAAAGGTTGTTTTTCTCTGGAAAAGTAAACGATGATAAGGCCAGAAAAGGGTAAGCATCTACTTTGTTGAAGAAAAGCAATTGAATAACACTCTCAAAAAGGAACAATACTGCAATCCTCCAGGCAGGTCGATGTAAGAGACACAAGAAGAGGTAGTGTTTTACTCAGGTAGATGGATCGATAAGAAGCATGAAGTGAAAAGAGGAATGCGTCTTAAAATTAAGACGCTATTATTTACGAAAATGCCATTTTGAACAATATACATTATATAGTAGTATATATATATATATATACTAGACGTGTGCCCGCGCGTTGCGGCGGTGACAGTGTATAGCGTGTTATTCGTCTTCTTTTCGCGCTTTGCAGCGGCACAACAAACTACAACGCGGTATTCGTCTTCTGTTCGCTTGTTATGGTGGCACGACAATTTACATCGAGGTATTCGTTTTTTTAGAACTCAAACAAATACATGGAAATGCTTCTAAAAAGGCTTCAGACATCTTTAGGAATTTTCCAATTAACAACGCGACAGAAGTGTGGTTTAGTTAAGAAGACTGGACAATTTTATATGAAAATACTTGATAAGATTTTCATCTTATATTCAATGTGAGATGAACCAATCCATATTATTTCACAAGCCAGTTTGTAGGTTTAAGATTTTGATGGACATGATATTGTTTCTCTTGTGCGTACTCTACTAATGTTTGTGTCATTTTGTATTTCATTCTTCCAAATCTTAACTATTATTTAAATGGAAAATGTGAAGTGACGTTTCTTTATTCGTTTGTAACCGTATTTTATTTTCAAGTATAGTTAATATTTTGTATTTCGTTCTTCCAAATCTTAACTATTAATCTTGAAATGATTCACTATAAACTCAAATATTATATGTATCTTGACACTTTTTGTTTTCGTTGGGAGTGTTTGACGCGTTGTTTAATGTGTTGATAGAATTGGAGAGAACTGAGGAAGCAAACGTAAGGTTTTATCAAATGAGGACGTCTCATTTTTTCGATATTTATTCTTATAGCGTGTTATTTGTCTTTTGTTCTGCGTTCGGCGGCGACGACAATTTACAACACGGTATTCTTTACTGTTAGCCCGTGTCGTCTAGAATATCTGGCAAGATGTAATAATACCTTTGTACCTTCGCATGATAACCCTCTTGACAATGCCACATAAAGTTTTTTATTTTTTTTATTAACCGGACATTTGTTTGATTTTTTAAGACTAATATAAACGTTTCGTATAACAATAACGTTTCGGAAAAGATCTTTTAAAACCAAATTATTTTTTATTTTCCTTTTGTTTTATATCCATCTGACGTTTGTATTTTTTATTTTATTTTCATAATGGTAATTTAAGAATAAATATCCAAACACAAAAATAAGAATAAATATCGAAAAAATGAGTTTCAGTTTTATCTTTATTAGTAGATTAACGGCTAAGTCGTTATATGTATTTAATCCATTGCGTCATGCACTTGTGGCACTTGGTATTACCTATTATGCGATTCAAGTGACATAGGTGAGTATATCCCCAATAGCATACCTAGTAAAATTAACATACTTCCCTTGACCAAAAAGAAATTTGTTATTTTCAGTTTTTCAAAGTTTCTAAACCACTTTTGAAGTTCAGCATCTTGCCTGATTACCAGATTAATGGGCCCACTATAAACAACTATTTTTTTTCCTGACAACGCAACAATAAAGAGAACCGTGGAAAGCTGGGAGTACAAGAAAAATATAATAAAAACACCCCCTCTAGAAATCTAATACATTACAATGCAGAAAAAGGAACCTACATACTAAAAATATGAAAATCTTCAATATAGAAGTCACTGACAACTTAGCCCTTTCAAAATTCAGATGAATCCCTAAGCTCACACACAAGCAACCACCAGCAACTTCTCTTAGCTTTAGGCAAATGATTTCCTTTATGTAGGAATATGATCATGAGGCAACACCCCAACATTAGCACAGAAACCCACCAAGCCCAGTTTTGAAGTAAAGCATTACCCAAATCACCAAACCTCTTGTTACAGGAGGCCTCACCAAGCAAGTCAAGCCCAGCCTCAGCAATTACCCAACTCAACTTAAGATTTGGACTCGGGGACAGCGTCACCTAATGAGCAGCACCTAACAAAAAAATCAGACCCGAAACTCATGCTTACTTGCCTGGCGCAAACTTCAAGCCTGTATATGAAACTGAACTGCGCCTACTTCACACCAAAATCATGAGTCACCTCCCAGAATTCGATTCAAAATTTGAAGCAGCACGAACATCTCTTCAACACCCTGATTTCTAATTTTCCACAATCGAACGAATAAACGATGCCATGTTTGTTAAACTACCACATATAGTGGAAAGTAAAGAAGATTATACTTACCAGGCTTGAGATGGTGATGTATAACCAGGCTTGAATGGCTGAAACGCATACACAAAGAAATAGTCACCAAACTGTTGGCTTCTAATATAATCTTTGATATAAAAAACCAATAACCAACCAATAAGAGACTAGAATCAAATTAAAACAAAAATGAATGTGACACTTACACAGAATCACCTGCAAGAACCGTGCACAGAATAAAATCTTATACAATGTCGAAGATAACCTGCCAAATAATAAGAAATCTTACGCTTGAAACCGAATTCTCAATGTTAAATAGAATCACCTGAAATTCTCAATGTTAACAATAGAGCGACATCACAACTAGATCTCTGTAAAAACATAATAAAAGGGAAAACCTAGAAGAAAAAAATCAAACCCTTTCTAACATGGTATGCTTTCATGTGTTCATTTAATACAAACATTTCTTTCCAAAACTGCAAAAATGCGATATAAAATAGGTGGACTTGACTTTTAGATCAATTTTACCTCTAATGGCCTCTTCAATCCTCCAACTTCAATATTGCACCATCTAAATCACTGACCATTCATACCTGTCAAATAAATACCTTATCAACTATTTTTGAGAAAAATAAGATAATCTATTCTAGCATGTTTATAGCAAAATGTACGTATTACAGCAATCTACAAAACACAGTGTGCATCTGCTTATAAACAGTTACAATTTGCTTCATACACCTTGTTCTATACCTCTGCTATGCCCTCTGCTCATAGGCCTGTAATATTAAACAAAGATACAAAATCATAGCAACAAAAGTAGATTCATCGGTTATCAACAGTTGTGAACGACGTGATACTTACAGCCCGTTAAGCACTTTAAAGGAGTCATAGAAGAACCATTGCAGCGTCACAACAGGGCCCATGAGCGTAACACGTATTGGCAGACATCTGCGTCCTCGAGCATTCTTCTTTTCTCATCTGAACAAACTTTCAGTAAATTAGGTCAACTGAATGCTCAAATGTTGTAAACATGATCATCAAGACTGCGAATCAATAGGGTTCCAAGAAAATAAGAGTGAGTATAAAAAAAATATATCACAAGCTGCTTAGCATACCAAGCTTTGTAATTCCTTCCTGTTGATTATTTATGTATTACGTATATGAAAGCATTGCAAAAATGCTTGATAATCATCTGAATTGCATAATCTATGCTTCACATTCTTGCTAATGAAAAATTCATGATTATGAAGAGCTATAATGAACAAGTACGATTATATGAGAACGAAAGGTAATGATTTCTAATACAAAAAAAAAAAACATATTATGAATTCAACTACTGATTAGGATCACCAAAGAAAGGATCTACTCACTTTTGAGAGCATCCTTATCATCATACCTGGTCGCTGAACTTTGGGTGCGTCCTTTTTGAGATCGGGATAGTTATAATCCTACTCAACAAGCCGAGGCCCCTGGAACAAAATCAAATCAAGAATCCAACTTACTATGCTGAACAAAATTATGACTTAGAAACCGGAAGAAAGAAAACTTACAGTCTTTTAGAGATCGTGAGAACCCCAAAAAACTAAAGCAAAACTATGAATCATTTAAAGAAATCGTGAAATAAACATACCTAGGGGTCGTTAAGCAGCCAAGATCGAGAGATGCAAATATTATTCAAAGAGAATAGCAACCTAGTTAAATCCATACACGATTCACACACAAACAACCCTAAATTAACAAGAAAATAAAAAACGGGTAAACAATCAACAGCCGAAAACACTGAAACAAGTTAGAGAGAAGCAAAAATTTATTCGAAGAGATCAACGACTTACCGGGCGGCGACGGTGGTGGTGCGTGCTTCTGATGCGCGAGATGAGAGAGGAGATGCATATGTGTATGTAAACTGGCCGCCGATATAATCTGATGCTTCTCGTGAGAACAAATTCAAATTTCAAAAACCCTTTTTGAAGTCTTTTTCCCGATTCTGGTCCTGCAAGTTCTGTGTTTCAGATATGGTTTGAATTAGGGATTCTTTGAGCGAAGATGAAAGGGGCGCGCAGATGAAATTTCTGAGGTTATCTGATTCTCTGTTCGTCTATGCTATCGACGATTACCCAAAAAAACCAAAAAAGCGATGTCTGAATTCAGGGTTGTGTAAAAAGAGAGGTAAAATCACCCTCAAAAGGGAGATTCTCCTCTGCAAAAGCAAGAGGGTTCAGGGACTTTGGGTCGCCGGTTCAAAAACAAGTTCGTGGAGGTCTTGGTCACCGGTTCAACGAGAATAAGTCAAGAAGGGCTTGGGAATGCTTTGGGAAGTTGTACATCCTGCTTAATTACTTATACACGTCTTAAAATTAAGACACTTGATCAATATCTATTATATAGTAGTAGTATATATATATATATATATATATATATATATATATATATATATAGGGGAAGGATCAAATAAAAACAAGATTTTATTGCGAAAACACGAAAAAAAAATATTAAAACCTTTATAACTTCCTCATACATTAATATATTTTTTTTAAAATTTGCACCAAAAGTCTTAAAATTATGTCACATTTGATTTTGGAATATAAAATTAAACATCTAAAATTTCGTGATTTTTTTTATTATTGCATATGTGCAATAATACGTATTAACTATATTACACATGTGCAATATTTAAAAAAAATGTTAATTTTTTTTCATTTTTTTTCAATATTAAAGACAACATGATTATAAGTTTGTGTAAAAATAAAACTTTTAAGTAGGCTTGTCATAATTGTTTATATTTCAACAAATGAGATAAAAATTCAATGGAAGATCAGTTAGAAAATAAATGGAGGAACGGTGTTTATAGGCCCGAAATCTTGATTCCACGAATTGATAAACTTTTGGGATGTGTCGGGCCTAATTTATAGAGTTTTGCTTGAGGACAAGAAAATGTTCAAGTGTGGGGATGTTTGATGTGCACCAAATTATACATAATTTTATATCAAATATTCCTTACAATTTGGCTTATATCTGACTAACTATTATCAAAATAGTATTATATTGTTATCTTAATAGATTTTCAGTGTGATCCAGGTGAAAATCACAAAAGAAGTCAGAAACGCTCAAAAATGAAGAAATATGAAGACTTCGTGACTTTGTGCCATGAACCGAGCTCTAACCTTGCAAGATGGACATGATTCCCTCATACGACCTTCTCTCGAGTGAAGACAAAGTGGTAACCCCAAGACTCAACCACATCTTGAAGAACAACTGCTGAAAGATAACGGTGTGCTCAACAACCGCTAAAAATATAGCAGGAGCATACCTTGAGCTAGAAAATGAGTTGCGGGGTCCATAAATAGTGAATTTTGAGTATCTCGACGAGAGGAAGGAGATTTTAAGGTCAAATTGGCATGATTAAATTCAACACGCCCCGTGCCAAACTTTGGCACGGGTTGTGCCAAACCAAAAAATTGATTTTTTTTTGTCTGAACGCCTTCTGACATGACACAGCCCCTCCTGACTCAACGCGGCCCCGTGCCAATGGAACGGCACTACCCATGCCCACTGACCCCCTTAAGTTATATTGGATTTATACTAAACCCCAACCTAATATCTAGTAACCAAACTTATTACAAAATATTTAGTCCACACTTACCCTCATAAAATACCATTTTTATAGAAGTATGTCAACACGTTTTCATAAGATATCAGTTTTATAAAATAACGTTAAGGTCACCCAAAATTTATAAAACAATTCCTTTTTTTCTTTTAGAATATTATTTATATACCATACGTATTTAATATGTAACGAAAATAATGATTGAAAATCATCTAGTCACACTCATTAAATGTTAGAAAACTTTAATAATTTATTTCAATCATTTTATTAAAATGTTTTTGCTAAAAAAAGAATTACCCGAATTAATCAAAACGGGTCGGGTTACCGATACGGATATTTGATGGTTGTTACACGATCGAATAAGCAAGAGACTCCCGACCTGAGATAAAGAAACTAAATACCATCTTGTTGAAGTTTTTAGAAGAGCAAAGTATTCGAACAAAGTTGAAACAGTCAGAGACTACTTCACAAGATCCTATCGTGGGAAGTTCGCAGATAAACATGATGCTTCAAATTTCTATTTGTGATCCACTAGTACGTACTAATACTAAAGGTCGTCCTAAAAGTGCAAATAGGTTGAAATCTTCCCTAGAAGCACCAAAAAGAGAACTTGTTCTTACTGTAAGGAAAATGGTCATTACATTACCGGCTTGAAGAATTGTCAATTTGGAAGAACTAGGAATTTTAAAGAATTGTTTAAGGTTACACCTGTTTGAGTCTTTGAGCTGTGTAGGTTTTAGTTAAATTTTAGTAGACAATGAGATTATGGCATTCGTCACATGTATTTAAAAGTAGATCATTTCTTCTTTAACCTTCTGAATTTGAAATGTTACAATGGTTAGTGGGAAAATAAGTTGTATGTGCTGATCTGACCTGCTGTTAATCATACATAATGGGGTATTGTTGTTTTCTTTTGACCAATTTTGGGTTAATTATACAGCTATGGAATGTTGTTCTCATTACCAAAAGTTAAGATGGGTGAAGGTTAGAAAATGTGTCATGTTACTGGTATTTTGTAGATGTTCTGTTACAAGTATTGGTGCATCAATGAGTAATGAGATTTTGATAAACCTTTATACGATTGCGATTGATGGCTGCTAATATATTAATTGATGATACATTGAATTGTTGAGCAGTCTGTAAGCTAATAATTCTAAGCTGATAATACAATTGATAGGGTCAAGATACATCAAGACACGTGAAGTGGTCATCTTTATTGAATAAAAATAGAACAGTAAAACATGTAAAAAAATCATGTCTAATATATTGCTGTAATTACACGAGTACAAAACGAACAAAGAAACAATAACTCTAATGAATATGGCTCCACACTATAATTGGTGATTGGAGATTCTATAAATAATAAAAATAATTACATAGAGATAACAACAAAATTAAATAAATACACAACACATCCTTTATGAATTTATACATGTCTAACATCCCCCCTCAAGTGAAACGGTGGAGGACCCAAGCAAAGACGTTTGCGAAAGTATTCAAATTGCTCTCGAGGTAAGCTTTTTGTAAATATGTCTGCAACCTGAAGCTTGGACGGAACAAACTTGGTATGAAGTTTTCCCGAAGTAACAAGTTCTCGAATGAAATGGTAGTCTAGATCAAGATGTTTTGAGCGCTTATGAGCAACGGGATTTTGTGACATGAAAATGGCACTTTGATTGTCACATAATAACGTGGGACGATCAGGAGATAGCGCATGAAGCTCTCGAAGCAAATGTGTCAACCAAATAATCTCTGCAGCCGTATTAGCCATGGCCCGATACTCAGATTCACAACTCGAGCGAGCTACTGAGTGTTGCTTTTTAGCACTCCAAGATACAAGATTGCCACCTAAGAAAATTGAGTACCCATATGTAGATCTTCGAGTGTCTATACACCTGGCCCAGTCAGCGTCAGAGTAACCCAGAATGTTCGATTCAGCTTATTTTGTAAACGTTAAACCATAGTGGATTGTTCCCTTGATGTACCGAAGCAACCTCTTGACATGTGAAAAATGGTCTTGAGTGGGAGTTTTGAGAAACTGACTTAGTTGGTTGACACTGTACGAGATGTCGGGTCTCGTGATAGTTAGGTATTGTAATGCACCAATTATGGATCGATAAAAAGTAGGATCAGGGTAAGGTTCGCCTTCGTTGACTAACGTAGCATTGGGAGAAAGTGGTGTCGGCATGGGTTTAGCATCAAACATTTTAGCCTTGAGGAGGATTTCCTTGGCATACTTGGTTTGGCTTAAAAACAAGCCATCACTGACGTTGGTTACTTCAAGCCCTAGGAAGTAGTTGAGGTCACCCAAGTCCTTAATTGCAAATTCACTGTGAAGGCGAGTGATGAACGACCGGATCGTTTGCTCATGGTTACCTGTGAGAATGAGGTCATCAACATAAACAAGTAAGTATATAATGCATGTGTCACGTTTGAAGATGAACAAAGACGGATCCGCCCGACTACAAACAAAGCCATTTGCTAAGAGAAAAGCACTGAGACGCTGAAACCAAGCTCGAGGGGCTTGCTTAAGTCCATAGATTGCTTTGTTGAGGCGACACACATGATGAGGAAAGTTCTGATCAATGAACCCGGGTGGTTGTTCCATAAACACTTCTTCACTCAAAGTCCCATGTAAGAAGGCGTTGTTGACATCCAGTTGGTGAAGCTTCCAGTCATACATCGTTGCGAGCGATAAAACAGTACGAATTGTGGTAGCTTTAACAACCGGACTAAATGTATGTGAGAAATCCAATCCTGGAACTTGAGAAAAACCTTGAGCGACAAGTCGTGCTTTGTACCGATCAAGAGAGCCATCCGCACGTAGTTTCGTTCTAAAGAGCCATTTGGAACCTACAACATTAGCACCAGTTGGTCGAGGTACAAGTGTCCAAGTTTTGTTTAATTGCAGAGCACGTAATTCATTTTGCATGGCATCAACCCAATGAGGGTGTCGCGAGGCGACTTTGAATGAGCGAGGATCGGAAGTGGCAAGGAGAGAGTTGATCAGCGGGCTTTGGACGGATAAGTTCGCACGATGTTTTGGTTTAAAGATGCCAGCCTTGGCCCTTGTGACCATAGGGTGACCCGTAGGCAAGGGAGGGGGAGGGGGAGGAGATGGGGGAGAACCCGGTTGTGATGGAGAAGGTTGAGGTGGCGGGCTGGAAGGAGGGGAGGACGAGGGGCTTGTGGTGGCAGAATCCACATACGAATCATCATCGGAGGATACGGCAGGAATCGGATCAGGAGGAGTTGGAAAAGGAGAGACATCGCATAAGGGACAGGGGATTGGGCTTGAGTTGTTGTTGGGCCGAACATTATCAGTGGTTTGAGAGGGTGGAGTGCATGGCTGGTTGGGTTGTGTGCATGGACTTTTCATCCCAGAACGAGTGGGTTCAAGGAAAGAGGTAACAGGGATTGAAGAAAGGGGAGTAGAGTCAAGTGTGTCACTAAATGGAAACATGGTCTCATCAAATTTTGCATGACGAGTGATAAAATTACGATTCGTTGATGGATCAAAACACCGATACCCTTTATATTGGGTATTGTAACCAAGAAATATGCAAGGTAGAGCACGAGGTTGAAGTTTATTAGCGGCATAGGGACGAAGATACGGAAACACACGACAGCCGAAGGTACGGAGGTTTTTGTAATTGGGTTGAACATGATATAGCAATTCAAATGGTGACTTGTTTTCCGTTACTTTGGAGGGTAATCGGTTTATAATGTACGTGGCACTGCTAAAGGCTTCAACCCAAAAATGTAATGGTGTTTTGGAGTTAAACAAGAGGCAAGACCGGTTTCAACGATATGCCTATGTTTCCGTTCCACCCGGCCATTTTGTTCAGGAGTATAAGGACACGAAAGGCGATGAAAGATTCCATGATCTTCAAAAACTTTCTTGACCACGTTGTTAAAAATTATGTGCCACCATCACTTTGAAAAATTTTGATTGTCGTAGAAAGTTGATTTTGAACAAGTTTAATAAATCCGGGAAGGATTTGATAAAAATCAGTTTTGGCACGCAAAGGATATAGCCACGTGAAACGACTGTAATCGTCAATAAACGCCACATAATATCGATAACCATCGGTAGAGACTATGGGAGACGGACCCCAAAGGTCACAATGAATAATGTCCAATGGGTGTAAGGCACGTTTAATATTGTTGTCAAAGGGAAGTTTGTGGCTTTTTGCCATTTGACATGGCATACAAGTGGTTGGTTTAGGCAATAACGATGTAACATTGAGCATACCAAGTTTATTTAATAAGGCAATTACATCAAAATTAACATGACCCAAGCGGGCATGCCATAATTCAAACGAGTTTTTATTCGAAGATGCAGTAAGAGCGTGAGGCTCATCCTTCAAAACGTAAAGCCCATTTTCACAGATTCCCTGGGCCAAAGTTTGCTTCGTTGAACGATCCTGAATAGCAAACGAAGGATATGAGAAAACAACATCAACATGATTGTCCCGAGTTAACTTACTAATAGAAAGCAAATTTTTAGTGATGTTTGGGACAACAAGGATATCATTAAGATTAATATTATGAGCAAGGGTGGAAAAACCTTTATGTGTAGCGGGAAGGGAGTTCCCGTTACCAAAGGTAACATGAGACATACCGGAAAGAGGCGAATTGGCATGAGTTTGCGAGGTCGATCCCACCATATGATCAGTTGCGCCAGAGTCGACATACCAATCGGGATTGGAGTCAGAAACATTGCACTTGTTTTTGAAGGATTGGGCAACCTGAGCTTCGACCGGGCTGTTTTTGAGAGAGGTTTGATTCAGCAGGCTGTAGCACGAGGAGGCTTTGTGGCCTGGTTTACCACACCACTGACAAGGGTCAGGGTGGTAGAAACGGTTGTTGCGACTACCACGTCCACCCCGATTGGAACCACGATAAAACTGCCGAGAGCTACCTTTCCCTTTATTGAATCGATTTGGAGGATTTGATGGGGTGCGATTATTCTGAGCAGTAAACGCCACAGTGGACTGAGTTCCCACATTAGATTGATTTCCATGAAGGCTTCGAGAAAAAATCTCGGTGTTCTCGGCTCGAGTTTGTAGTTCACGGAGAGTGATGTTCGGTTGGGCCGCCTTAAGAGAGATTGAGAAGTTTTCGAAGGCCGGTCCAAGACCCTTATAGAAGGCATGAGTCTTGTCCGTCTCCGACATCGGCTGACCGATCGCAGCGAGTTGATCGGTGAGGGCCTTGAATCGCCTACCAAACTCAGTAACCGACAAGTTGCCTTTGGTGAAGGAGTTGATTTGATCTTTAATGTTCTGCACCCTCTCGATTGATGCATCAGAATAGATGTTGGCCAAGGCAAGCCACTTTTCACGAGCAGATTTGTAACCGACAACGTCGGGAAAAACTTCTTCCGAGAGGCTATTATGCAGCAGTACCACAGCCTTCTTCTCATCACTTTTCCATGCCGAAAACTCAGGGTTGGGACTGGTCTTGTCCCCGTCGGCAATGGTCTCAGACGGAACCGGGGAGCCATCGATGTGGGATGATAAATCCTGGTATTCAAATAAAGAAACCATCTGATTCATCCACAAGACATAGTTCGAGGGTGTGAGGCGGAGAGGAATAGAGTGTAATGCAGAATTGAACTTGGAGATATCAATGGAAGAAGTGGCCATGAGGATCGATGGAAGGAAGGAGGTAGGGGAAGATGATCAGGGGGGAAGAATGAAGGAAAGGGAATCGAATGGGGGAAGGGGAAGAGGAAAGAGGCTCAATGATACCATCTAATGAATATGGCTCCACACCATAATTGGTGATTGGAGATTCTATAAATAATAAAAATAATTACATAGAGATAACAACAAAATTAAATAAATACACAACACATCCTTTATGAATTTATACCTGTCTAACAATAACACATGAAAAAAATTAAAACTACATAAAAGACTAATACGAGAATTTCATGGATCCACCCCTGCTTCACATCGATGACTGCAACAGCCCAACATACAATATGGACCTTTCCACCACAGCTTCGCGACTGCTGCAATTGTTGAAAATCTTTAGCCGTGAACACCTCCATATACTTTAAGTCTTTCAGCAATGAAACATACTCAAAATGTCTTCAAAAATATGCTTCTATAATGAACTAACTCTTCCAAGACCCACCCAACACTCCATTTGTTGTTTAATTTGTCTTTAGCAGCTGAGCAATAGGTCAATCCAAGAAAACTCTTTAGTTGTTTGTGACTCAACTTCCAAATCTGTTGTGTTCAGTTCCATTATGTGTGTCATGTTCTGCATCAAGAAAATATAAACAATGATAAGATTCATGTAAAGCATGTTACTAACTTGACTAGAATATATATAAAAAAAAAGATGGAACAAATTGAATTTCTACACCACAAGTTATGCTACATGTTATTATTGATGAATTTTGTCAAAATGCTTATACATGAGTCAAACATAACATGTAAAATCCAAACAAATTCTAAACAGAGGAACTTTAAATTGCAAAATTCAAAGCTAATCAAAACCAGAGTTGAGAAGGATTCGAGACATCAACGAAGAACGACTCGTAATCGATTAAGAAAGTACCTCATTTGAAGCTACAATTCGATTCCTTATTAAGATGGAATATCACGATCATGCGTTTCGCAGAGACTAAAATTGATTCCAAAACTACAAAAGCTAAGATTAATAACGGACTAATCACAAACATGATGAACAGACGATGAATAAAATTAATCACGATTAGGTCGATCCACCTCGTAAGATAATATGTATTCGAAATATAGCATCATATGTATCCAAAATTCAAATTCAAAGCTAATCAAAACAATAACCCAAAAGGATTAGAAGACGTAGATTAAGAATGGGCAGGGGTCAATTAGAGAGTACATGATTGGAAGCTACAAGTCGATTTTGAAATGAGATTTCACGTTCGCGCGTTGGTTCGGGAATGATATTGATTCCAGATAGAAATTAGGAGATGATTTGGGATTAAAATCTTATTTTAATTTATTTGATCAAAACTATGTCGTTTTGAGGAGTTTCACATAACTTAGGTGTTTACTAGCACCGTATTCACTTTGCAAGGGAGTGCAAAATCCAGGTCCGTCTTGGATCTTTCACATATTATCAAGTGGGAGAAAAAATAGTTTTTTTTTTGGAACGGCGATGTTTGGTCACGATGGGTTAGGACATCGCGCACCTATCCTACCTCCGTAGAGGAGGAGATGAGGGTCCACCCTACAGACAGCCAGACATGAGTGTCCTAACCGTGCCTCAGCTGGGGTCGTGTGGGGCATATGGACGTTCCCCGGGAAAACCATGCGACTATCTAGCAGGCCCACATGGGACCTACGTTGAAACCCGTAGGTTTCAACCCAAGCTTAGACAGTTGCAAGCCTCCACAATAGTGAGGTTTGAACCTGGGTTTCCCCAAAGTCCAAACAACACCGGTACCATTGAGACAATGCTACAATGGTAGAAAAAATAGTTACAGTTGGGTTTTTGAAAAAGAACCGCTTTTTACAAAAATAAGGGGTGTAAAAAAAAAAAAGACTATGAGGGGTTTTAGGGTATATTTCAAAGGGGGTTTATTTTGCAAATTGATTGGGTTGAAGAAACGAAAAGGTTTAGGCTCAAAGGGGGTTACTAGGGGGATATTTTTGGGGTAAGAAAGGAGATGAGGAGCAGAAATGTGGAATCCTGGGTGCCTCAATCCTTTATTATGTAGCCTCTAATTTTGTCCATCTTAGGACGTATTACCGTGTCAAGTTCTACCTATACTGAATTACCTGAGTTTCTCTCAGAATCAGTGAAGAAACGAGCATGTTTATAGGTGATCATGTTATGTATAGGCTCAAATTCTCACTAAAAATGGGGACAGGAGAAAATACAAGTTGTATAAAAATAAACTTATTTTCTACTTGCCATAAAAAGTATTTCAATTTTTAAATTTTTTTTAATTCAATGATATTTGAGTCATTGATAAATGGAGAAGTGACTTTTACGTACACGATTTCTTGAAGAAAAAAAAAATTTCAAAAAATTTGGGCCGTACAGAAGACATTTTTTCCAAATGAGTTTTGTGTAAGGCTTAAATATGGACAAAAAAAAATTCAAGACCTGCAGTATCCTGTCCCCACAATTAAATTGCATATTGCCCTCAATGTGCCCGCAAGTAAGCAAATAGAGAAACAATGAAAAATAAATAGTGAAAAGGAAGGATAAATTGGACACGAAATCCCCACACTTAGACTTTTCCAGGCGCCATGCTTTACCTGATATTCCCATACAACAAGATTATAAATACCTTTACTTCCTTCAACTTGCTCAACAGACAAACCTACAAAAGAAATAAAAACATAATATCCTAATGTTGGAGGTTTTGGTTGTTTGTCGGCACTTCGTAGTAACAGAAGTGTTAATGCAAAGTTGCGCCGGGCGAACCAAGACTTCCAACTTATTTATTAAAAAAGAAAAACATAACAGCTTGGTTTATTTACGGGTCCTAAGTTCGACTCGGTTTTTATTTTACCATGTATCAGGTGGCTTTTCTTTGATCCATTTCCACTAGTTCTGGTTAATTTTTTTCTTTCATTATCAAATGGGAAAAATCTAATAAAAATTTCAAAATAAGTTTTAAAAAATTGGAACGAGTCCGGCCACCAAAATTTATACTTACCTAGACCAGATCTGACAACTGATTTAAATTTTTCTTCCTTTGACGGTGTTGATACCTGATTCCTCATCGTCATGTGAAGTATCAAGTACAAGACAAGATGTGCAAAATTGGTTCTGGCCGAACCCTAGGCGAACTCTAGGTTTGGACCGGGCGAACCTTGTCCGAACATGAGGTTCGGACGGGCGTGGTTTAGCTAGTATAAATAATTGTCTTGTGTTGTATTCTGAGGTACTTCGGGTCAAATCTTCTATGTGTCTATCTATGTATACTCTCTGTGGTCTAATACAAGTTTCATTGTATTTACTCTTGTGTTCACTCTCGTTTTACTTTGATTTCAATACGATTGAGTAGACGATCATACGCTCACGCATTTTCAAGTGGTATTAGAGCATTTGGTTCATTCTAGTGATCGGAAATCATTGTTTTTCGGAGTTTTGAGTCAAAAAGTGAGGGTTTTTGAAAATTCTTCAAGTTTTTGAGCACATTTGATCATCTCGAGTGTATTATTCCTGAAAATTCTTCTTCTAAATCATTTCTATGGAGTTTGTTTGAATTTCTGTTCAAAAATTCGTCCAAAAACACTGAAAATCACAAAAATGGAGTTGAGAGTGTTTCGCGTTCATCTGAGGTTCGGATAGGGTTCAGACAGCTTTCGTACGAAGTTGAGGTTCGGCTAAGTTTCGGCCAATGTTCGTTGGTTCCGAACTTAGAGTTCGTGCTTAGTTCGGCCAAGGATTGACGAAGGTTTATTATAGTTCTGAAGCTCAAGTTCGGAAAGGGTTCAGCGTTTTCATTCCAGTTCGGATAGGGTTCAGACGAAGTTCGGCGAAACAGTTTAGGTTCGGGACAGGTTCGGTGTGAACAGTAACCAGAATTTTATGAAATGTTCGATTTTCAAGCATTTGCAGCTATTCAAAATTCGGTTCAAGCAACGATACAAACTATGATGAACTATGATAACGAAATTGAAACAAGTCAGAAAGTTCCTAAATTGCTCAAATTGGAAGATTATCATATTTGGGTTAAACGGTATGAAGTGTATGTGGACACAAATGATATTGATAGTGATTGTCTTTGACTGATCAGTATGTTAATCCTAAGGATGAAACCGGGGAACCAGTACTTCAAAGATAGATGTCATTGAACAAAAGAAAGCATATCAAGCTGAAAAGAAAGCATATGGTACTTTGACAATGGCTTTGCCTAAAGAGTTACTACATCAATTTTCGGGTAATTACACATCAAAGAGTTTATGGGATGCTTTGGAAAAACTATGTGAAGGTAATGAGCAATATAAGAAAAGTCGTTAGAAGGTTTTGAAGAAGGAATTTGATAGTTTCAAGCATTATCAGAATGAATCAATTCCAAATCTGATTGCAATATTTTCTCATTTGGTGAGTGAAATTTGTTTGGTAAGTCTTACAAAAGAAGAAGCTGATATGAAAGAAAAGATTTTGGAAGCATTACCTGAGAAATGGGAGAATTATGTGATGATGATCACCCATGATAAAGAATATATGGGATTGTCTTTTAATGATCTAATTCAAAGAATTCAAGCAAGGGATATGGAGTTAATGGTTAACAAATCACTTCCTACACAAGTTCAAAATCTTGCTGTGTATTTTTGTGATAATGATTCTACCATGAATGCTGGGAAATCTAATATTCTTAGTTACGCACCTCCTACAGCATTTATTGTAGGTAAATCTGAAATTCCTAGTTTTTCTGCTAGTTGTAATGTTTCTGTTCCTAGTTCTTCGACTCGGAATGCTTTGTCTGTTCAAACTGCCGATGATTATAATGCTTTAATGTCTGCGTTGGTATCTTCATATTTCGAGGTTAATTACTGGTGCTGTTAGTAATGCCGAATTCACAAAGGAAGATTATGATCAGATCGATTATGATCATTTAGAAGAAATGGATTTGAACTGGCAATATGATATGTTGGTTCGAAGAACGAAGACATCGTTTAATAGAACTGGTGAGAAGAGATTGAATCAGGATGCGAAAATTGGTCTGGACAAGTCAGAGGTTAAATGTTATAAGTGTTCTGCATATGGACATTTTGCATTGACTGCTAGTCATGATGATGATGATAGTATTCTGACTGATTCTGATTCCATTTCGACAATATCAATGATCAAAGAAGTTAAAGCCGAAGAATCAAAATGTCTTGAATGCATAAAGTTAGGAAAGAAGAATGCAACTCTTGTGAAAGGTTCTGAATTATTGTCTGGAGAAATTGTAGTTCTCAAGAAATATTTGGAAGAATTTCAGAAGAAATATTATGAATTGGTTCATATTCATGAGGATGTTTTGAAGGAAAAGAGTAAGTTGGCAGAAGAATGTGAGAAAACCAAATCTAAAGCATTGGATGCAGCTCAAGATTTTGAGAATTTATTTGAAAAGAATTATCCAGTTTAACAAAATTATGAAAAGGCGAATGCTCTTATTGTTGAGTCTGCAGCTACTATTGAGAAACTTCAGAAGAAGATTTCTATGTTTCAAGATGAAAATGTTCTTTAGCGAGATAAAAATGAAGTGTTGACAAAAGATGTTGAGATTTACAAAAAGAAAAGAGAAAGTGTTCTTGAAGAATTTTTTGCTGAATGTGAGATCCGGAAATTACAAACATATGAATATGATGATCTCAATGCAAAGTTCATCAAGTCACAAAAAGAAGTGTTTGATGCTCAACAGCAAATCTCTGAATTAAAATTGGAAATTTTGGAGTTAAAGAGATAAGTGAAGAATTGCAATTTTCACCGACATTGTTGAATTTCTTATACAAACAGGATCGGGGTGAAGATAGTTCTAAAAAGGATGATATTCACATGGTTCCTCAACCGTTGGATTTATCTGAGGCTACATCCGCCCCACTTGATCCTAAAGACGAATTGCATGATGATTCGAAGTTTGCCACTTCATCCAAGAAGAAGAAGTCAAAGTCCAAGAAGAAGGAAATGTCTTTGGGTGAAGCTCCGAAGTTTAGCTCAAAGTCTATTTTTCTAGAAAATGAACAAGTTTTTGATAAAAGTGATTCAAGTACTTCCTCTGCAACAGAAGAAGAAAAAGTTTTGGTTGAAAAGAACAAACTTGAAAGACATCAAAGCTAAATTCACTAGAGAAGCTAAGGGGAGAGAAGCTTCTGGTTCTTCTTCAAGTTCTTCAAAGACACCTGGTTTCAAGCACAAAGGCTTGGGTTATGAGGTGAAGGAAGCACCGGTTCAAGTTAAGAAGCCAGAAAAAGCTAAGCAGATCTCAAAAGTTAAAGTTTCAAAGAAATCACCTCCTCTGAAAGAAAAAATCATCTTATTCTGGAAGGTCATTATCTTCAAGGAGTCCATCTCCTAGGTATGACTCTTCTGATGATTTCTTTGATAATTTTGATTCTTAACATTCATCTGGTTTTCAAAATTCAAAGAAATTATCAAATGTGCTTAAATTTCGAGAAAGACTTTGTTATGCATGTCGCCAACCTGGACATCTTGCTGCTGATTGTCCGATGACTGCATATATCCACAACACGGCTAAGTATGTGGATAACAAAGGTTAGATTTTTGATGAATCATGGTCTCCAAATGTCAAATCAACTCGTAAGTCGTCATGGTCTAAACCAAGTACGCTAGTTAATATTGATTCTGGTTCTGATCATAAATCAAAAGCTTTCAAAATATGGAAACCAAATATTGTTTCAAAGGCCAACAATGACTATGTGGAAGACACCGGGCAATCCGACGCTGTTGAATCGGGTCGATCCCAAAGCGACCAATGTTTTATTTGGTGTCAGCAGGTATTTTAGGAAGACCTTTCGGTGATTGAAAAATTGCTGATTGTGAAATATCTTTGATAACTTAAATTGAATTTCCAAAATCAATTCTGTATTCTAAATGGTAAAACATCAAGTATTCGTGTTGTTGATCAATTCTGGTTTGTTTTTCACTCCATCTCATTTTGAGGGGGAGTTTTGTTTTTTCAAAAATACAAAAATAGAGTTTGTTTTTGCAAATAGTAAAAATGAAAATCTATAAATAGATTTGTCATTTTTAGGGGGAGAAATTTGAAAAGACAAAAACATTGAAAAATGCAAAATCCAAAAACATTGAAAAATGAGAAATTGTATCCGACATGATTGGGAAATGATGGTACATTGGCTTACATCGAATGGCTCATGGATAAAATAGATGAAGAAGCCATAAGACCATTTGATCGATGCGTAAGGTAGGCTCGGAAAATCAGAAAGTATTCAAATGTGATATACACTAAATCTGATGCTTGACCTAGTGGACAACATCTTGATGCATATTTCATGATATATCAAGAAAAAGATATGTGAAAAATAAAATGAGAAGTCACTGTGTATACATGTGTTCATTTTGCAAAGATTTAAACTTGTTTGAGTTTCTTTATTTTGTTAAACGACCGGACTTTCTCTGCGTATCGAAAGATCGACCTGATTGTTGTTCGTTTGACGTTCTGCTTTTTTTTTCTTTGGTGTTTCGTATAACTCATCGGACTTTCTCTGCGTGTCCACAAGACCGACCTGATTGTATGTCCACAAGACCGACCTGATTGTGTTGAGTTATACAATTTCAACTTGTTTTTTTTCTTATTTTGTTAAATCCGAGGTCTTATCTGCGTATCGAAAGATCGACCTTAAGGTAGACGATTTAACGTTCTTATTTCTTTTTGCATGGAACACAGTTGACTATATCATGTATACAATCATTATGTGATTAAATCACAAATGAAATCACAAAAATGTGATAAGAAAAGCATATCTGAGTATATCTGATAGTGTGGGGTACACTGATCATTGCAAATATAATTAATACCTTAACATATCCAGATGTTATGAGTATGAATCTGCATGAGTTTAAAGTTGGACAAATTATATCTACAATCGACATGGCTTATGTGCTACAATTATTGAAATTGTAGTGTAGTTCAGCATGTTATGTCCAATATGATCCCAAGTTGTGATCTTTCTTGCAAAAGACAAAAATAGCGTCTGATTCTGTATTGCATTTACTTTTTATATCAGAAAATATCAAAAAGATTTTAGGTGTGTTTTGATGTAAAGTTTCTAAAAATCAAAAAGATTTAATTTCTTATTTCTTTTCGATTGATCAACACGGAATACGAAATCAATTTCAAAATCAAAATCATGATATCTTGGAGTCTCGAAGAGACATTTTGCGCCAAGATTATTTGTGTTGGAAGGTTTCTAAGTGGAAAGAGAATAACACAACTTCAAGTCTTCTGAAGATTGTTGATAAAGAGATTACACACGTTGCAATATCAAGATACAAGTATCAAGTATGTAAGGATCAAATTGAACCCTCACGCGATATCAAAGTCTATAATCATCGTGCGGAATCCGGTGATTATAGGTGATTCAAGATAAATGTAAATAAGATGAATAAACAATATGAATTAGATCAAGAACACAAACTATAGGTGATTCAAGATAAATGTAAATAAGATGAATAAACAATATGATTGAGATAGAAACGGAAACTAATATAAAATAACGTGTAGTTTATGCAACACTATATGCAGGTACCTGAAATTCTTTGAGAGAATTTCGTGTACA